>JAAGNO010030280.1:0-28922 GCA_033439905.1 Ceryle rudis | reverse complement strand
AGGCCAGAAGCTTTTATCACAGGCTCTCCCCAGCACCCCAAACAGGCATGGTGGGGACAGCCCTGAAAAAGCTACATGGAGCCACCCAAACCTCCATGCACTCTGGGAAAGGGGCAGAGCCAACAGCTCTGCAGGAGTTGTTTCATACCTCAGAGTAAGCCCACATGCTCACCAGGCTACAAACTGCCCTGCACTTCAAATAACGTACATTACATGTCTGCATGTCGTAGCCCTGGCTCTTCTCTGGAGCTGCTCTGCTGCTGGGTGGGTGATCAAACACACTGGTTTACAACTCCCACAAAGGGATGCAGGACATCTGGAACATTCCAATGCACCCAGAGAGCCACGGACCTACACTGTGCAAATGGGGGATCCCAGCAACAACCAAGTAGTTTTAATAAAATAAATGACTTAATATTTTATATCTGAGCAAAAGGGTTTTTTTTTAAATCCAATTATATCGCTTTACTGCATACGTGGAAGCTTTTTGCTCTGTTCCTTTTGCACATACTATAAAAGGTCATTTTGAACAGTTAATTGTTTTTAGATCATATATTGAATTCTTTTGTAGAGAGTCATAGGTTGGAAAGGAGCGATTAGGGTGCAGTAGTAAATGACTACAGAAAGGTTATCAATTGTGTTGTGAACTGACCTGCAAAGAAGGCAGCAAATTACGTGAAACAATAAAAGCTACCAATAAATTGGCAAATTAATCTGTTTACCTTACGGCTTAGCCTGGTATAACTACAAAGATCACCTTCATTTGACCCTGAACAACGTTCAAATTCAAGTAAGTCTTTGTTTTAAATACCTTGAAGCTGCTTACTCTCAGAGGAAGCCACCAAATATTTTGCAATGTGCATGTGCAGCTAGGTTAGTATTTTAATCATTACCCACATACTTTACGCATTGAGATGGCTCCACAAAGCATGCCTCCAAATTTCCAGAGCCTTACAGTAATCCATCTGGGCAGTACAAGTAGTAACAGGTATTTCATATTCTCTTTCACAAGCAAAAAGGGCAGACCTGTTAAATATTTGAAGCTAAAAGAAAAGAGTATGGAACAGCTTTAATGAATAGCTCGTATCCTTACAGTATGCCACAATCAGTTTTCAAATCTACCCCTGCCCAAGTCTGTAGCTGTTAAGGTGTTTCTTGGCTTGTGTTTCAGGGTTTGTGTGTTTATCGGAGTTTTGTGCTTTTTATTTTTTTAATATAGAATTAGCAGCTTTGTATCGCATTAACCACCAAAATACATGGATTTTCTATCAATACAGCTCCTGCTGGCAGAGCAGCGCTCCCAGATCACAGATGCACGGTTTACCCGGGCATCTTGCACAAACCTGGAAAGCAATGCACACCTTTATCCCTTCTGTGTACAGTTTTTCTACAAATTCAAACCCTCCACTGCAGTAATACAGGCTTCCTCCTGCAACCGTAGCATCTCCCCTTTCTCCTCCCATGGTCAGTGTGCCAGGTCTCCCAGAAAAGCAGTGGGGCTGAGCTGGCAGTCCTAGCAGTCCCATGGAGCACAGAGACCAGATACACCTCCTGAGGAGGGGGAGAAGGCCAGCAAGTCTGAGGTTATTTTCTACCTTCAGCACCATGTTAGGTGGCAGAAGGAAAAAAATTTTGGTCACTAGCTCCAGCCCACGTATCAACCACTAAGAACTCAGTGCTGCACCTGAGGTAACATGGTACTCATGTCACAACAATGTTCTGAGGGCTGGAACCCCTCTGCTCTGAGGACAGGCTGAGAGAATCAGGCTTTTTAAGCCTGGAGAAGGCTCTGGGAGACCTTATTGAAGCCTATAAGAAAGACAGGCACAGACTTTTTAGCAAAACCTGGTGCAACAGGACAAGGGGTGATGGTTTGAAAGTAAAAGAAAGAAGATTTAGACTAGAGAAGAAGGAAATTTTTGATGCTGAGGGTGGTGAGACCCTATCCCAGGTTGCCCAGAGAGATGGTCTATCCCTGGAACCATTCCAGGTCAGGTGGGTTGGGGCTCTAAGCAACCTGCTCTAGTTGCAGCTCTCCCTGCTCATTGCAGAGGGTTGGACTAGATAACCTTTAAAAGGTCTCTTCCACCCCAAACCATTCTACGATTGCTTCTCTACATGCAGATGTTGAAGAGCCTCTAAACATCACAGTTTTGGGAACCTGGACACTTTAACTGTTTAAAATTGGACATTCTCTAACTTTAAACAAATACTGACTAATAAGAGCAGCCTTTCAAGGATTCTTCCATAGTAGCACAACTGCAAGAGAACACACGCACATACCACGGCCTGGCAGTTTTACAAAACCAATGAAGAGCAGGAACACCTTCATTAAGGCCTAAGCTCCAGTGGTGAGAAAATCCAACTGTTTAGTGAAGAGCATTTCCTCATTAGCTGCTTTGCCACATTGCTCAATAGCCCAACTCTGTATTTTCCATCTGTTGCATTTTCCCCAAGTCTTCTTGCTATTGTTATGCCTTCACAAAACTGAAATGCTTTATGGCAGAGGACAACTGCCCAGGTATGCCATTTCAGTACAACAAATCGCCTGGTTTCATTTTATATTCAGCTCTGGTGATACAGTTTTTCCATTTCTGTGGAAGAGAGAATCCTAGCCCCTACCCTGTCCCTTTAAGCGTGACCATGACATTTCCTTACAGACCAGTGGGAAGATACAAAGGAATGCAGTCCTGAAACTGGGGGAATTGTAGCCCACTGTGACTGTGGCAAGTTCTCAAGTAGATGCTTTCTACCAAAGAATTAACCTTTATTAGACATCTATACTTCCTCGCTACTGAGGGTGCAGATGAATAGGGTCCATGCATGGGTAGGCTAACGGTAAGTAACCACTAATACAACTATTCATAAAATTACCATCAGACCCGAGTTCCTGAATAGATATTCCAATACCTTCCCGCTGGCTCTCTGGATGGTGACAGTTGACAAGAGCAAACAGAGTGAAAATCCCCTTCACAGCCTTCAAAACCCATCTTGCTTGTACAGCAAGACCTACACAGAGACTAGTGGTAGTTTAAAACAGGAATTCTACTGGAATTCCTACAATGAAAGAGACTAAAAAATATCTGCAAATTGAATGTGGGGCTAATTAGCAGTAGGTAATTATTACCTTCATCACTTTCTTAAGGATAGTCTAATCAGCAGAAACTATTTTTCCCAGAAAGACGACAGTGAGCTTTAAGAAGGCGAGGAAATTCAGTGAGCAATCAGATTGCATGGTCAAGAATCACTTCATGGAAGAAACAGGGTTACAATAAAAGCTGGGTTTCTCTTTTTAATTGAGCTGTAACTGGGAATGCACACAGGACAAAGCTATTGAACATAAATACTTAAAGTACATCACAAAAATTGCAGTGTTGCCAACGCTGTTCTCCACTGCCAAGCCTGGACCAGAACAGATAATCTAGATCACTCAGGTTCCTGCTGGAACAGAAATGTTCCAGTTTCTACTTTGGCATAGCCCGATCTAAGCTTTCCAGAAAGAAGTGAATATGGAGCAAAGATAATGCTCTGGAAGTAAATTCGCTGTTCTTAATTTTTTAAAGCAAACAGCCAGTTACAAGTCAATATTAAACATCATTAAATTGAAACAGCATTCCACTAAAAGGTATTTTGTCATCACAAAGGTTCATTTTCTGTGTGATTAGCTGCTGCAAAAGTACTGAACCTGTTGCCATGAAGTTGCACAGTACCACTGGGGGAAATAAAAAGACACTCATGCACACACATATGCAGAGCCAACACTTTCTACTGTTATTAACATGATTTTTTTTTTTTTGTTTGGGTGGTTTTTTTTTTTTCTCATTTGTACTCTCCTATTACCATGGTATCTGCCTTAAGTCTCTTTCCCTAGATGGAAAAGCTTTAGCTGCACCTCCACTCTCTAGATCACACGAGGCACAAGCTGCTCTAACACATCGGTGGCAGCAGCAGCAGAGTTCCACGAGGTCTGAAGTGTGCTGGGTTACCCGGTTCAGGCGGTACTCAAGTCTTCAGTGCTTTAAGACTGCCACCTCACGTCGTGGGATGGAGTGACACACTCCTCCTGCGCCAAGCGATGCGCTTCGGAAGCTTTCAATCCCCGTTTAGGATAATGAGACTAAATGGACCACTCATGACTTTTGCAAGATTTTTAGGGTCCTGATCCTTCACCCACAGAGCCACGTGCTCACCGCCCGCTTTGCTCCACGGTGGCAATACAACATGGGAACCCCAGAGACTGCAACCGACCACCTGCAGCCAAAGCTGAAAGCCAGGATGAAGTTACCTGGGTCCTTTCATGCTCTGCCTCAGATACTTTCTCTTTGCCAAGAAGCCTGCTCCACCTTGTAGTTAGCTGATCTCTCTCTCAATAAATCAGAAGTACAACTACAGATTCTTTTCAATTACAGAGGTTTTTTTAAAAATCATTATTATTAAACTTACTCAAACTTACATACAGTTGAGACATAGCTTCAACTAGTGCAAATAATTAATTCAAGGACTGAAAGGCTGTCACTATTCAAAGAGTAAACAACACCAGAAGGAAACAAAACTGATCTCTGTCCTTACAGAAGTCAAGCTACATTTAGAAGTTTGTTTTCAGATTTTAGATGGACAGAGGGGTATTAGGGTCTTGCTTGCCTGTTTTTCTGTCAACCTGAACTTCCTCCTGGTCTCCTTTTGCAAGATTCTTAAGGTCCTGTTCCTTTATACGCACACAAACACACACTTTCATTCACTACCTGCTTTGCCTTGCTCTGTTCAGAGAGACAGACAGACACGTCACATGACAGAGGCAGTGGCAGCAGCGTGCTCATCATCTGCTCACAGTTGGGTGTTAACGCCCTGTGCCCAAATGTATTTTTCCTGTCACTCTCCAGCAGGCTGAAAAAAGGATGCAGCGAAGGAGTTTGTTTAAACAATGTTCTAGCATAACCATTGCTTTGACTCTACCACTACCAAACTATCACCAACACCCACGCAAGCCTTAAACTTCCAGACACCAGAGCGATCATTTGACATTTCTTAAGCCAGCTCTGCCGTAGAGGGGGCTTGCTATCGCAGTTTCCTTCAGCCCACCTTTCATTCACAGCAGCTCCTGCCCAAAGCCAAACTTACTCTGTTACGACCTGTCCTGGTTTGAGTGAAAACAGAATTCTGTTCAGTGATTTTACTTTTCAGCTCAGTTCTAACTCCCTGCACTGTCTGAAGTCAGCAGCCTGTTTCACAGGCAGCGTCTGCTGCTGGCAGTGATAACACCCCATGCTTAGAGTTACTGCCAAGGGTTGGTGTGCAGACCAAGGCCACTGCTGGGTCTTCTGTACCACACAGGGGGGTGCAGAAAGTGAAAGGCTTCACCTGCAGGGAGGACTGGACAGGGCAGGTGACCCCAAACTGACCAACGAGGGATTCCAGCCCATAGACATCATATTGGGTATAAAGCAGAGGGATCTGGAGGGTCTATTGCTGCTCACCCTCTGGGTCTCTTGGGCTCACTCTCCCCTCTTGGACCTCTTTGGCAGCTTTGCTTGGCTTGGATCAGGTCCTCTTTTGGTTCCTTCCTTGGAGCATTGGAGGAGGACTCTGTTCTGCCTTCAATCCCAACTGGTGTGTTCCTGAATCCGGTAGCAGAGTCCAGCTCCTGAACACAGCTCCCGTCTGCTGCGGAGCCTGGTCTGGGACCCCCCGGTGCCTGCTCCGCAGCATCAGTGGTGACAGTGATGTAATTACCATTGGAGGGGTCGGGTTCAATACAGGTTTTGTATAGATTTGTACATATTCTATTTCATTATTCTCATTTTCATTCAAGCTGTTCTAGTTTCCTTTTCTAATCACTAAGTCTCTCTCCCTTATTCCCTTTCTCTTCCCCTTTGGGGAGGGAGGGGGGTTACAGAGAGTGGCTGTTATTGGTGTAAGGGGCCTCCCTGACCCTAAACCCTGACAGCTGCTCAGAGAGCATCCAAGCAGCAGGAACAAAATGATACCTGAAGGCTCCTAATCAAGCTCTTGTGTGGCTTTCCACTGAGCCCAGAGATGCAGTCATGTAGCAACAGCTCCCCTTCCTGCTCAGTCCCAAGGTCCGATCCTGGAGGCTTTTTCTGGTCACCCCCTGTATTTGTCCTTCACCTCACATGATTTATAGGCACTGCCATTTCCGAACGGGTTGGGGATTTTGTTCTCCCCTGGCGCTGGCATCCAGGGAGGGCACAAGCTTCTGGGAGGGCACAGGCTTCTTTCTCAAACGGGATTTTCTCGGTTTTCCCTGTAGGGGCAGCACTTGCCTTTCAAGCCAGTCTAAAACAAGAAAAAGATCATCACTTTAAAACCTAGTTCCCATTCCTAGCTCTGATACTGGGACTAACGTCAGCAGGAGCCTCTACTAAGTGAGTTTAGTCATTTGGATTTCTTTTAATGTTTAACTCACAGCTTAATGCTGCCTCGTGCTTTGTATCCTGTGTCACCATGCAAGCTCTGTTCTTCAAATTAGAATAAGGTCTATAAATCAAGCCTCCCTTTACTATAATAATAATAGCAATAAAGATATCATGATGGTCCTGATCAAGTGTGGGCAATAGTCTTCCTCTGGACTGGGGATCTCCAGACCTCCCTTCCCAGCACTGTTGCTGTCATGCCAGAGGCCAGGGATATTAATGACATGATTTAAACAGAATAAATCTCAGCCCCGTTCTCTCCATATCTTTCAGGGAAACACTGAATCCTCTCATAAAACATACAGATGTCCTCTTAGCGTCTTAATAAGTATATAAAGTCAGAGAAATCTCTAGGGCAGCAGGTTCTTCATGGGAGGAAGGGCATCAAACGCTACTCCAGGTTCAGTGCTAATAGTTTTTACTCTAACAGCCTCAAGATGCAATAACCTGATGCTTCCCTTAGGCAAGGGAGAAGCAAGGAAGCAAGAAGGTGATGCTAAGGTTCTCATTTTGATGACGAATTTTGGTAACTTGAAGATTTACAACCAAAATCCAAGAGGAGACAGAGTATATTACTCGAAGTGGACCAGAAAATCCTATAAACCAGATAAAATTCACAGTTACATAATGACCTTGCTACTGCCAAGAGCAGGAGAGAGCCTGATACCTTTGGGGTGACATCAGTGTAAAAAATGCTGTTTACGCCTCAGCTAAAGAAAGAAAAGGCAAGAGCAAAGCACACTTGTCCTACAGGTGGTTCAGATACTATTGTAGCTTGGACACCCCTCACTCAGGCTGCGAGCGCCTTTCAGAGGAGATGACGGCAGACGTTTTGTGGGAAGAAGGCGGGAAGTGGAGCAACTCCCATGGAATTCAACGGTTTTGTCCCAGAATGCTGGTCGGATGTATCAGTCCTATTAGCAGTATTATTGACGGGTCACAGCACAAGGGCTGAGGGCTGAATGTGTTTCTTCTGAGAATTGGACTAATCTTGTGAAGACTGTAAAAGAGGACATGGAATGTGTTTTGTCTCTTGCTACTATCTAAGATCACAACATATGATGTTTCCTTGAAGTTACATGAGCTCAGATCTAATTTTATGGTAACTGATGGCTAGGAAAGACTTCAGTTTCATTGATAATGGCCACCATCTTTTTAACATTTAATACATCCTAAATCATAACAAATTTTTTTGCTTTTGACTTGGAATGAGACAGATGGAACAAAATTAAATCTGAAGCCCCTTGAGTTGGCCAAGTGAGAGGGTGCACCGAGTTTTTGGATAAAACGCAGCTCACGGAGATGGCATTGCAAGAGGTCATCTAAAGCTCAGCTCAACACATCAGCCCCTTCCCAAAACAATCTGTGAGTGGCTTCAATGCCCCTCATCAGATGGGCTGTGCACATCAGTGCTGCACTGCTGTCTGGGGGACAGATTGGGAGCTGGGGACTGTCACACGGCTGTACCAAACACCACTACCCGAGCAGCGGCTTCGCCGTCAGACCTCCTGGCAATTGTTTGCTCTGTTGCACTCACTCTTACAGTGACATTGCTGTTGTGACACGTTCCAGTCGCACCTCCGTCACTGGCTGGAAGCGATTATCTCCACAGCTGTAATTTGGTTTTTGTGCTTCATCATCACTACTGTACGTGCACCCTTGATAAAGATATATTAGGCATGACGAATAAGCACCAGCCAATTGCTCATCTGGTGTCACCCACTGTCCCACATCCCTCAGAGCTCAGCCTTGTACACCAAACATTGCAAGTATCCTTTGGTGCCTGCTTAAATATACGGCAGTAATAATGCAGGGCTAATAATAACAGTGTTAAGCTGAGGGCTAAAACGTGGGAAAGCTGCTTTTAACTGAGTGTGGTGTGGTAGTTTTGATGCAGCAAGGATGTTTGATGCAAATGTTGAGAATAATTCATATTGGGTATGTACATGAATACAGATGTGATTTGGATCGCACGCACAGGCCGTTTAGAAATGGAAATCTCATTATCCTAGCACTAATTCAGAACTATTAGGGGGAAGCTTAGGGTCTTTAATCAGTAAGGCTGTATTAGCAGAACATAATTAATTGCAATAAAGAAAAAAATTATGATTAAAGAACATTTTTCTCCACCTAAGACATGCTATCTACTACAAGCAAGAACACCAGTGGGCTAAATCCTGCCTCTGATTTGCTAAACCCTTCTCCTTCTCCCCAAGTCAGGGAGTGAAAAGGTGAGTTTGCCTCCTGTAAATCTGGGCCCGAGCTGAGTGTCTTTGCCTCAATCTCACAGCAGGAAGAATATGGGCTGCCCTTCATGCTTGCTTAGCTTCTGCTCCTGTCAGTGGAGCTTGATGAAGTGCATGCATCTTTGCACCGAGACCAGAGGCCAGAGCCCTGGCTGAGAACACACACTGCTTCTGGGTAATGTGACAAAACTGGCTGGAGGAAATAGAAGGGCTTGGCCCTGCTGTTGCAGGGCTGTGCCCAGTCCCAGGGACAGCCTAGACTGATACCTGCATGTCTTCTGTCCTGGTCTGAGCAAGAACTGAAGTAATTCTCTTCAGTGATTTTACTTTTCAGCTCAGTCTCTTCTAAGCAACGGCGCTGTCTGAAGTTAACGACAGATTTCTGTGGATGGTCTCTGCTTCCAGCAGGGATAACGCTCTGTATTTAGTCACTACCAAGGGTCGGGGTGTGCACACAGGCTCTTGCTTATACTTAGTCCTGTGCAAGGTCACTGCTCAATCTTGTGCACCACATTGGGGGTGCAGAAAGTAGGAGGTGGCACCTGTGGGGAGGAGCAGCCACGACAGGTGACCCTACACTGACCAGCAAGGAATTCCATCCCATTTATGTCATGTTCAGTATAAAGCGAAGGGATCATGAGGGTCAAGCCTCTTCAACGGACGGTGTCCGAGGAGGATTCCGTCCATTCTGCCTTCAATCCTGATCTGTGTGTTCCTGAATCCAGGTTCTGAATCTGGTTCCTGTCTGCGGCTGGGTCCAGTCTAGGACTTAGTCAGTGCCTGCTCCACAACATCAGTGGTGACAGTGACATAACTGCCATCAGAGGGTTGGGTTCAATACTGCTTTGTATATATTTGTATATACTTCATTTTATTGTTATTGTTTCATTCAAGCTGGTTTAGTTTTCTTTTCCATTCCGTAATTCTCTCTCCCTTACTCCCTTTCTCTTCCCCTTTGGGAAGGGAGAGGGGTTAACAGAGAACACCTGTCATTTGTCTAGTGGCTGTCAGAGCCCCAACCCTTGACATCTTCTTTCACCAGGCTGTAGAAATAGTGACATATTGTATGGCAACAGCAACCAGTCACAAGGGCAAGGGATGGCACAGCCCCAGGGCTGTACTGAGACCAAGAACACTGCTGTCTTCACTGACCTTCTCCATCCCAAATCCACAATGTCACAAGCTTAAATTTGCAGGAAGTTCTGCCTGAGTGCCTGTTACCACCAAGTATTCTTGATACGGTGTTTGCAAAAGTGTCTTTTATTTTTATCCTCTGCATATAACCCTGCAAAATATCCAAGGATCAAAACATTCATTCTAGATTATTCAAGATTTGGACCAGAATCATGCATGAAGCCATCTCTTTCATAGGATCATTTGAGTCCTTCACTCCAAGAAGGACATGGAGGGGCTGGAGCATGTCCAAAGAATGGCAGTGAAACTGAGGAAGGGTCTAGAGCACAAGTCTTGTGAGGACCAGCTGAGAGACGGGGGGTTATTCAGCCTGGAGAGAAGGAGGTTCAGGGGAGACCTTCTGACTCTCAACAACTCCCTTAAAGGAGGTTGGAGCCAGGTGAGGTCAGTCTCTTCTTCCAAGGAATAAGCAATAGTACAAGAGGAAACTGCCTCAAGTTGCACCAGGAAAGGTTTAGGTTGGACATGTGGAACAATTTCTTCCCTGAAAGGGCTGTCAGGGCCTGTCCCAGGCTGCCCAGGGCAGTGGTGGAGTCCCCGTCCCTGGAGGGGATTTAAAGCCATGGAGTTGTGGTGCTGTGGGACATGGTTTAGTGGTGACCTGGCAGTGTTGGGTTAATGGTTGGACTCAATGATCTTAAAGGTCTCTTCCAAGCAAAACAATTCTTTGATTCTGTTATTCTGTGATTCTGTGATCACAGTGACACCACAGAGCTGGACCTCTTGGGGTCCTTACTGCACCTCCCACTTGCAGCAAGAGTCACCACCCCATCATTGTGGGTTGGGTGCTCCAGGCCCTGACCTGCTTGGCTTCAGCAAATGAAGCCAAGGACATTTACCCTCCACACAGAATTACACAGAATTATCATAGAGGCTGGAGTAGACCTTTGAGATCATCAAGTCCAGCCTAAGCCCTGACACCACACCACCTAGCTAGAGCATGTCGCTAAGCGCCACATCCAATCTTCCCTTAAACACTGGTGAAAACACTGCATCCCTCCCCTTATATAAGGTGCACTGGGTTTGTTTCCTGATAAAGGCACTTCTCTGGCTTATTTGGAAACACACAGATCCTGAGATGTCAACAGCTTTATTAAATCTGTGCCCTGGGGGCTGTTACGCTACAAGTGTGGCTGAGAGCAGCGAAGGACTGTAATTCAGAGAGCCAAGTTCACCACTGCAAAAATTTCCTTCCAACTGGGTACCAATAAAACTGCACCTTTTCCTTACCCTGGGTAGGAAGCCTTGCTGGGAGCTCAACACACTGTTTCTTTCCTTCTTCTGCCATGGGAAGCCCTCCTTGCATGTTGCCTGAGATGGTCCCTGTATCCCACTGCTTGGACCGCAGCTGTGTTCCAAGGATGCAGCTCCCATCACGCTGTTTACTCTCATCTATGACCCAGAGCTCCTTCTTACCCTTGGAGAGATCAAAGACACCCCGAGAGATATCTCTTTGTTTAAATGCAATTTGTCCTGAAATTGTTGATTTGGGAAGAGTGTTGGGTTCACATCTGGCTGGGAACGCCTGTGAGGTCTCCTAGTCACGATGCTCCCTCTCAGCTCACTCCCCCTGTTCAGTCTTAGCTCATCTCCTTGGAAAAAGTGGCCCATAACTGCAATTTTTCTGCTGGTGTTGGCCACACATTTTTCAGTGTTGGTCTGCTTTGCCTTCAGTTTGAGTACAAAGACTTCATCACGGGGCTGTAGCTGCCCTCAGCTATTTTTGGTCTCTCCCACAGACCTCCTATATAACCTTTAGAAAACAGCTTAGAATAGATCCCTTCCTCCTCCCTTTGGAAACCAGAGCCGTGCACAGGCATGATTGCCTTCTCCACGGAGAGCAGAGAACAAACTGAAACAATTTTGCTGACTCCTAATGTCTCCCCTCTGTCTCAAGAAATAACTCTGTTTGTTTGTTTGTTTCTAAATCTTCTGAAAAGGGGGATTTAGAAAGGAACCTTTGTCTTTCGTGGGTGACGCGAGCATGCCTAGTTCGTACAGGAACGGCCATATGGGGTCAGATGTGCAGCCCCATACGTCTCTGCCAGTACCTATGGAACACAAAACTAGTGCAGCGAGACATTCCCGGTGCTGTGTGCTGTGTGCAGTGCCTCAGGGCTTCTCACAGGTTCTCTTTGTGGTTAACAGCCTGTGATTATTTTCAGCTAAAAATAATGTGCTCTAAGGTCTTGGAAGAATTATCTGGCTTTCCTATGCCAAGAACAGTGATGACTTTCTGTGGTGACTTTCTGTGTCAGTTCAAAGTTATTCTCAGTAATGAATTAGCCCTTGTTCAGACCACGAGTACTTTAATGGGCTCCTTGACTCTGCCTGCCTTGCTCACGGCTGCTTCGGGAGCCAAATGCTGATATACTCTCGGGAGTCAAGCGCAGAATGCTTTCATCTGGGAACAGAAAACCCACCAACATTGCCAAGCTACCCAAGAGACCTCCAAGCCTGGATGGTGTAATCCAAGCCTTTGAAAAGCGTGTTTTTCTTGTGCAAAATACAGAGAGGCTTAAGATCGTAACGGTGTGACAGTTTCAAATGCAGCCATTGTTTCTCGTTATTAAAGAAACAACTTGTAAGAAAAAACTCGTTCATTAGCAGGAAGATTTATAATGGCTATGGAAGCTACCAAAGGATATTCAGACTGTCATTAGCAGCTTCGGTATGACTGGAAAAGCCTGGGTGGGATCTTTAAACACATGGACCACAAGTATTTTGTTCTGTGTCTACTTGAATCAGAGTAAAAATACACAGACAACAGACAGAGCAGACTGACTTCTAAACTTTTCCACGAGATAAACAACAGCTTTGGCTATGTACAGTTGACTGAATCTTGCCTCATGAAAAGCTTCAAGATAGTTTTGGAGCTCAGGGGTGATGGAAGGATGGTACAAGCCAGCATTTCAGACGAGCCTGTTTTGTAAACTTGCTCTGTTTGTAGTAAGGTGATCTGCTTCAACCTCAAAGTTTAGCTGGAATTTCTCAGGCCAAAATTATAGGGAAGCTAAACCAGAGGTTTTAAGAAAGGAACAAGCTGCAACTCTTTTGTGGAAGAGGGAGCATTTTACAGTTAGCAACAGGATCCAAGTGTCTCCATTGTTCAAATTTTCATCTTATTCCAACCCCGTGATTTCCCCCAGATAGACTCACTCACCAGGAATGTCACGTTCAACTGGATTCAGCTAATGGTATTTATACTTCTGCATTGGATGGGTTTAATTTTCCCATCCTGTTAATGAAGTATATGATTATTAAATATCTTTACTGCACGTATAGACATATATTTTCTGTGTCAGAAAGGAAAGCAACTGGCGTTTTAAATTACTGAATGATAATTGTAGGTGGTGATAATTGTAATTTCATAAAGATTGGGGAATTTCTTTCAGTACGATAAATGGTTATAAGACTCCCTTTCATGCTAAATCAATTCACACGTGAATTTATTCGACAGTCATGGGCTGTGGGTCTATAGAATAGCATTCTCCACCCCTCCGAGGCATATACGTTAATGTAATGAACGTGTGTAACATCATATTATGGAGTAAAGGTAGTGAAACTTCCCAGATGATGTGTTTTGGTACTAACACTTTGTACAACTAATGCTACAGAGCAGATACAGCCAGGTTGGAGTAAGGCTCATTTCACATCCCTATCTAAAGAAATGCAGTCAGTGCCTGAGCAAAAGGAGTCCCAGTGACAAGCACTGAGGCAAAGTAAATTATTATCCTGGCATTTTAAGTAAAAGGTTTTACAAAATCAATATGGAGCCACGTGCTGCTGACATATCAAATGCACGAGTGAATTCCAGCAAGGGAAATCTGCCCAAAAGATTAGATTTTATCCTGACATGAGTGAAAGAAACACAGACATTCAATCAGGGTAAATGTCAAGAGAGCCGAAAGAACTAACTCCCATTCTGCACAGCACTGTTTCCCCAGTCATAAAAGCAGCAACTTAAAAATGAGGTCCTGCTGCTTATGAAATTCTGAAGCCTGACTTCAGGCCTCCTGAATAGACCATCTCACTGCCTTCATCAAAACCACAGCAGACCTCATAACCCTCCAAAGAAAGCAAGAAGAAAAATGCTGGAGTTTGACCATGTTATCAAGCAGTGCTCCCCCACGTACAGCTCAGTTCTGTACAATAGTGCGCACAAAGATTCCTTTCCTCAGCAACGTCAAGATCAACAAAGACACGCTTGCCTGGAGTGTGTTTTTGCCTGGTGTGCAGTCTGACTATTTGAGTAATACTGTCTCTTGTTTCACTTCAAAAGCCTTCCCTTCTTTTATGTGTGGATTTGCATGTGTCCCTCAATCATGGGATGTTTCAGGAGCTTCCCTGGCCCACTCCCCATTCCCCCCCAGGATGGAGGCCCCTCTTGCCTTGCTGGGGACCTGTCCCAGGGCTGCTCTCTGCTCTGGGGGAAGGTCACTGTCGGGAAAGGTTTGGCTCTCACCTGTCTGAAACTGAACAGATTCTGCAAACACCAAGGAACCTGAAGAGGGGCAAAACATCCCAAGCATTTCCTAGATTCTTTTTTTTTTTTTTTTTTTTCCTCTTTTGAGTTTGAGTGGGTTATTCAGACACATATGAAGAACATAAGATGATTTTCATAACTCTTTGGTTTCAGCATAAGACTCAAAAGGCATTCCCGAAGCAGGATGTGTTAGCACCATTTCTCTACCCCCCCCTCCCCAGGCCCATGCCCATGCCCCGAGCACTGTTATTGTACCATGCAGCGCTTTTCAACCCCGTATAAAGAAGAGTAAATGAATTTACTTTAATGAGTGGTAAATCCAACCTACAACTCCTTTTTCCTTTATCCATGCTAAAAGCGTTACTGATGTGAACTGATTTTGAGGGGCAAGCAGACAAAAGTTTTTAATTTGTTGCCACAGACTTTAATAGGGAAGTTAAGGATTTTCTAGACAAAAGACGAAGACTCAGCTAACTCCATCTGAATGCCTCTTTCTGTTCATTTGCCCTTTGTGTTGCAACTGCTAACGGTGCTAAAAGAAAGGCCCCGATGACCAATGTGCCGGTTCATTCCCGTTATTGAAATCTGTAAAGCGCAGGCAGGATCAGCTGAGCTCTGGGCAAAGCTGCAAAGCAAATCATCATCTTTCCTCTGTAAAGCTGTTTGCCATCGGCCTCAGCCTGGCTTTGGGTGGAGCGAAACGTCTCCAAAAACATACACAGATTACAGGGCTTGCTTGCAACCCACCCTGCCTGGAAAACATGAAACCAGCTAAATATGCAAGAGCTAAAACTAAACAAACCATGCCTGGAAAACAGATTTGCAGTCGGTTTGAGTGTGAGTTTTATCGACAACCGGTATTATGGGCTGCCCTTGCTGCCATAACCGTGGTGCACCTTTGATGCAGCTGCAGCCTTTGGGGAGGATGGAACAAGCATCTGTCTTTATTTTAGCACTGAAGGGATCTAGGAGTTAATGCCTGTTATTTGCTTCTCCTCTGCTGTGAGGGTATTGGCAAGTGCAATAATCTCTCTGGCTTCCTGCTGCCTCACCATCTCTCAAGTCTAGATGAGAAAAGGCTAAGCTTCGTAAAATAGGGCATGAAGAGGACACAGAGAAGAAAAGCAAGCCAGCAGTGAGTTGTTACCTTCCCATGGAAAAAACAAAGTGACAAAATTAACTAGTCCAGACAAGAAAGACATTTTGAATGGAACTTAAATTGCCTCCATATTTCTTGGAAGCCCTAAGAAATGCCTGTAAAACAGCTGCTTACATCCATTGGCAGACCAAAGTTAATGTGGCCTAGGTTTTTGTAACAGTCAGGTGGGTGATCAACACTTTTTGAAAGAAAATAGAAAATGTGGAAGGAATCTTAAAGTATCATAAGGATATTTACTGCCTTAGGATTGGGAGAAATGTTACCAAGCAGCAGTTTGTTTACTGGATCTATTAAAAAGGTAGGTTGGTCATGAAAAAAATCTCTCTTAGATGACTGTTGCAGTTTTGGAAAGCTGCTGACCAGCTGTGTCTCTGCATCTGCTGAGTAACTTGGCAAACCGCCCCTGCTTCCAGTTCTTCATCCTGAATGATTTAACGAGATGTGGCTTTGAATGCAGTGTGGTACTGTTGGATTTGTTTCATGCCAACTCCTGATGCTGAATTTTTCTGCAGTTTTTTCAGAGCTTTTCTGCCCCTCTTTTCATGCGGGGATGGATGGCACTAGTCAGGGGAGGT
This sequence comes from Ceryle rudis, assembly GCA_033439905.1. Classification (NCBI taxonomy): domain Eukaryota; kingdom Metazoa; phylum Chordata; class Aves; order Coraciiformes; family Cerylidae; genus Ceryle; species Ceryle rudis. Next base: position 12,831 of record JAAGNO010030280.1, on the reverse strand, counting down.
CATGCCATTGGCATCGTCACCACGTAACATCCATGTTGTCTTGGGCAAGAAGCTTGCCTGTAAAAGCGTCCTGCAGGCTTGAACCTCTGATTGGAAGCAGAGTAGGAGAAGAGGACACAGGACTGAAGCACCCTGTCTCACTGAGCTCAGGATCTGCCACCAAAGGCAGGCAAACCACCTTATTCCTCTCGCCAAGCTTGGCAAATTTATCCTGAGCTCAGCTACGTCATTTACTGGTGCAAGGCTGTTCCCAAAGCTGCCCTTTCCAGATTAGAAACCTCCTAATGTCCAGGCCACATTTACTCATGTCCAGTTTGGACCCATGCGCGTGTCCTCTCGTAAGACGTGCACCACACTGGCAGTGCTCCGGTGCAGTTCTGCACTTGGGTGCGTTGCAGTCTGACGGTAGATGGCCAGCACTGCGTACGCAGCTTCCCAGATGCCATCACGGCAATGCCCATGGTGGGCAGCATTAATCTCTCCCTATCTCTACTGGTAATGCCTCTTCTGACCTGACATAAACTCCTATTTGCCGTTAGGTGGCCATGCCACACGGATGGCTCACAGCTGCCTGGAGATCAGCCGATCTCTACAAGCCTTTCTCTTCCTTTGTTATTTTGAGCTGATGAGTCTGCAGTAGAAATCCCTGCAGTTTGCTGCAAGAGCACAGTTTTTCACTGTTAAATTTCAGCCCATCTCTGACTGGCTGTTCTCTGTATTTGGCCACTGTCAAGCTTTGCGCTGTCAGCAAACTTCATTATTATGCCCAAGCCCAAACCCAGCCTGATAAAACCATTAAAAAAAGGTTGCCACTCGATGATTCTTCCGTGATTCACTATTCTAACTAGTCCCTTTCCTTGAGCATGTTACAGTATTTGAGCTTTTTTTCTGCCTTCTATTTGGTGACAATACATCCCAGAAATTTACCTTTTCGGTGCACAGAACACACATCCACATTGTGTAGTTTATCTCCTCCTCCTATTTATGTGGAAAAATAAATGATTATTATTTAATTTTTACTCCTTTAAAACCCAGTTTTGCTGGATTTGGAGGGTTTCTGAATTTTTCTCTGCCTTTCTTGAATTCCAAGCCATTCCACAGCCTGGGTGTGTTAGCTGTATGGCATCATGCTGCTCAAGAACTGGAAAGGCTTGATGTGCTCCAGAAAGACACACCATGTAATTATGGGGTTGTCATGCTGGAGGAGTTGCCCACACAGGGTGAAGCCACACTGTGAGACCAGAAACACAGCTTTCAAAGTGGTCAAACCACTTACGGTCCCCAAAGGTTTCTATGTTTTCTGGGGGAACAAGCCACGTGACACAGCACCTCATTACGACACAGACACGTCTGACTAAGATATCTAAACAGCCCCAAACCAGAAGGCAGAGCATGTTATAACACTCAGGGTTTCCCATACGGGACCAAACAGGGCCGCTATCATGAGTGCCGGGTGGCTACCTGAAAAGGCAGAGTGGAGAAAGGCTGCAGGAACAGCGATGGAGACGTGGTTGTACTGGGGGTTAATTGAGGTCAAGGATGGCCTTCCCATCAGCAAGCAGGCGGTGGCTCTGCAATTATAAGCCATTTAAATGAACTAACCAGATGGAAAAGCAGGCCTGGAGAGCTTGGGAAAAGACTCTGACTCCCAACCTCAGGGACATCACATCGAGCAGCTCTAAAGCAGCTGCCCTTCACAATGGGAGGGAGGGACTGCAGAGGTGGTCTCCAGACTAAGCAGCCCGGTCATAAACCTCCTACTGATAACTGTTGACAACTTGCAGTGCTGCAAGTCCCAAACTGGAATGACATGCGTGTCAGATAGCAACCAAAAGTATTAGGACATGGTCCCTCTCCCTTCATTAGGACAGAATGGATGAGACTCAGCCCTTTCTGTGGAAAGCAATTAATTATTAGTTCATGCATCATTCCTTTTCCAGTTCTCTGACTGCTAACCAAAAAGTGGCAGCTAAGGAAAACACTATCACTTTCCAGACGAGTGGTGAATGTGTTTCTGCTCCCTACACAGAAGACAAAGGACTGCCCAAAAGGACAGAAAGTGTCTCTGAAGAGCCTCTGCACCAGCAGGAAGCAGTGAGGATCTGGCAGTGCCCGCAGATTAAAGCGGTTTTGCACGTAGGGTACAAAAACTTGCATCCAGAGCAAGCACATCTCTGCTGACATGGCTTTGCACTGGACAGCTGATATGTGATGCCAACTGACAGAGGATCAACAGCCAGGGTTTTTGAATTCCACCATCTTGACCAGCAGCAGCAGAAACTCAGCTTTGCTTGCTGAGCACAGTGGCATGTGAGCCACTGAAGTTTTTTCCTCCTGTTCAGATGGAACCTCTTGTATTCCAGTTTGTGGCCATTGCCCCTTGTCCTGTCACTGGGCACCACTGCCAAGAGCCTGGCCTCATCTTCTTGGCCCTTGCCCTTTAGCTATTGATCAGCACTGATCAGAACCCCTCTCCGTCTTCTGTTCTTCAGGCTCAGCAGCCCCAGGGCTCTCAGCCTTTCCTCAGCACAGAGAGGGTCCAGACCTCTCAGCATCTGCATAGTCTCAGCTGGACTCTGTCCCATTGTTACTTGTCTCTCCTGACCTGGGGAGCCCAGAACTGGACACAGTACTCCAGAGGTGGCCTCAATAGGGCAGAGTATGTGCTGGACACACTCTTCTTAATGCACCCCAAGATATCGTTGGCCTTCTTGGCCACGAGGTCACATTGCTGGCTTATAGTTAAAGGTGAAGTTTAAAGGCTGACAACAGCTTCTCTTATTTCTTCTCCTAAACCCACGTCTGGACATCAGGTAATAACGAATGGCTGCCACCCAGAAGGAAGGAATCCTTGCTTGGAGATCTATTCCTTGAAGGAAAAGAAAATGAAAGGACAGGTTGCACGAGGAAACAAGCAGAACACAAAATTAGAGACCAACACTTTTTCCTCCCTGGACCATGTACTCAATAACATTGTGTTTTAAAGGGCTATAGGGAGAGCCCAACCCCTGAACTGCTCCTCACTGCTACAGCCACCAGCACTAATTCTGTACTATGAAGTTATCGGAATGCTCAAACTGGCAACGGGAGCAGTCTCTTTGCTCCTGAAAAGACCAGCTAACAACAGAGACTCGGATGGGGACATATTAAAAGATGTTTTCTCTGCCCTTTGTCCGCTAAAGAACTATATTGTCATTAATGGTAGTTACAGGCCACCAAAGCACTGAGGAACAGGAAGGCTTTGTCAAAAAACGGTGTTTTCAGAAGAGCTTAGAGCACTGACTTTCTCAGTTGCATTTTGAATATAGCTTGGTTGGGAAATGGATGCACCTCTAAGGAAAATCCATAGATGCAGCAGATGAAAGGAAATTATTCAGGACAGTTCTTTGAAACTGATTTGACTACACTGTAAGTGAACAAAAAAATGCTAGTGAATGGAAATGTGACTTATGAATAAATCACCCCCAGCATCACCATACTTGAAGATGTAAAGAAATCAAAAAGATCAAGGAGAACAAAAGAGAAAACAATTTGATACGGTTACATTTGGAGCAGGCATGTTTGTAATTTTTTTTTTCCTAATGTAAACATTAAAAAGACACAGCAAGGACCAAAAAAGGTCATTGCAATACTTGTGGGAGGTTGAAAACAGTAGCTTGGCTGCACTGTAAATGCTTTGTTCAGAATTTTGGGCTATGAACTGGAGCTGTTCTCTAGAAAAAAAAAGAAAAGTTCATGCTGTATGTGAGGACAAGCTTTAAGGAAGGACAAGTGGTATTTTCAGCACCCAGAGGCTGCACTTGACTAAGTGGCATCAAGCAGGTTGGTACCTACCTAATTTCTAACTCACTTGGCCTGTTTGTCTCTGAAACATCATGGAACTATCTGAGCAATGATGTTCACTTACGCTACATAGGTGCGAGGTGTCAAAGTCATCTACTCTTTCATTATTTCTGAAGGTGACAAACACCCTGCACAGAAGTTCTGAAAAGAGTCTACTTCATATGCAACCATCTGAACACGGCAACAGTTTCAGCAGGGAGCAGCACTCAAGAATTTCCTGTGACCAGAGGCCACAAAGGCCATACTTGACGGACTCAATCTCCATCAAATATGAAGCATGTTGAAAAAGCAGGTCTTTGTCTTAATGTTTTCAAAAACATACAAAGAAGGGGAAATAATTAGAGGGGACTCCTCACAGAACAAAATGTTATTGATAAGATTTTTTTCCCATCTTTATAAATACATAGAAAAAAATCCTAAAATACATAGCTGAGCAATCTGGTTTGATATGATAGGATGTGACAAGTTAATGTGGATGTGATAGGAGCAAACAAGGGATCACGGTGGGTAACTCTCTTCACTCAGCAATTCAGGACATAGAATTCCCTTTCTGGAATGGAAACAGCGATTGTAAATCCATTTTTACTTAAGTACCTTTCAAATTCACATTTTTAAAACCTGAAGATTTAACTCCATGAGTTCTTTTTTTCTCTCACACACGAGCTCGTGTGCACAGTGCAGTAACGTGCACAGTCATTTTCTGAATGAAATCAGTAACAGATTCATTGCAGTGAATAATTATGTAGATGATGGAATGTATATTTTCCTTGGTATTTTATAAAATACCTTCAAAGGATTTCAAACCACCTTCAGCCAGGATTTTCTGAAAACTGCACTGTAGGTAATTTCATGATGATTTTGTTATAAAAGATGCTATGTTAGAAATGGCTTGTGGTTAGATATGGCTGGTATAAAGTAAAGAAGATAATATGAAATGATGATGGAGCGTTTGTATTCCCCTCTGGACCTCTGTCCAAACCGAAATCCAAATTACATCTCTGCACTGGTCTTGAAATGCTTACTTACCAGTTTAGCCCAACTTTGTAAAATTGGAATGCTCCCAGAACTGAGGAACCATTTCCATCTAAAAGCACTGTACTGAACATATGATCAAAACACTTTTGTTGTTGCACTGATTTTGGGTTACCACTTGCTTATAGTAGACAGCGTCCTGATTTTCTGGTTAAACAATCACAATTCTTAGCCTCATCTTCTCGCACAAACTTGTATTTTCCGTGTTTCACCTGAGCCCTTTCCAGCACAGCTCCATGGCCAGTGAAATGCATATGCGACCATTAAGAGTTTATCTGCTTAATGTTCTAGCAGTTAAAATGAGGCACAATGGGCGTTCCACCTCTCCACTGTGGAGATCGTATTCTGAGGCACAGTGGGATTGTTTCCCCTTCTTTCAGAACCTTTCGCGTAGCTTAACGGCAGCGGTAGGGTCTTCTGTGATACATACAAGGATAGAAACTGCTATGAAGAATACTGGTGTAAAACCATTAAAACACTGCTTAGAATATTTTAAATATGAGGTAAAAATCTAGGAACTGGTCATATTTGTGCAGAACTGAAAACATATTGTGAGGTTTCTGTGTGTTTGTTCAAAATGATCTTTTGTTTGCCAATAGTGAATCAGGCTTCACTTCTCTTCCTGAAGTTACCATTTCAAATACTTGTGGTTTCTAAAGAGGAGACAGAAATTAAACTCGCATTATGAGTGTCAAACCCTTCTGCTTCTCAGCGCGGTAGTTGTTTGGCACTTACCTACAACTGCACTGAGATGCCGGCGCAGGAAAAGCAGCATGCTCTGCGAGGCTCAGACAAGCAGGCCACGAATGGCGACAGAAACAGCGAAGTACTTTGCATTGCAACCAGCGTGCAGCTGAAAGAGAAGCCCCAATGGAACAATCGAGTCCGTTACCTCTCAAGAGAGATTAATTTGTTGACAGCTGACATACTTGCTGCTGGTATAGATCACAAATCCAACCCCTTATTGGCTGCATCTCTATGAAACATATAGAACAAGATCCTCGTCGTCAACATTTTTTGCTATATAACCTAAAAATCTCCATTATCCTTGGTAAGAAATATCCTTTCACATTTTTCATGAGAACTGAGACATTTTTCTGAACTTCAAGTCTCGCTTCTCCTACAGATAACTCAGTTTCATTAGCTACAATCTGATACATATTTAATAGCGAGGGTTTTCTTGTAAACAGGTATCATCAGCACTGGGGATTTTTTGCTTACACTTTTGCCCAAGCTGGTTTATACCCGATGTGTCACCGCACACACGCTCAGGCTTTTCCACAGGACGCATCTTTTTATTCTCTGCTCTTCTAAGTCTTTCTAATCTCTTTTCTGGATAGGTCGCTACAATGCTGTCATGCTGTGCCGCCAGCCATGAGAATGGGATGTGAGGATTATAATCAGCACTGGTGGCTTTTCAGACACGGCTCCTGGCTAGAAGTGTCCCCAGCTGCCATGTCTGTGCTCCCAGTCATCTGACTTTTCCACAGCTGCCTATTTCCACCTGAAACTGCTCCTGCTGGGAATGCATAGAGCACATTAAAAACCCATGAACCCCTGCACTGCCCTTGACCCGCAGTGCCAATCCTGGCAGCAGTGACCCACAATCCCCTCCCAGCAACGTTGCCTGTACTTTTTGAGGGGAATTCAACAGCTTTTGGGCAGAAAGAGATAAAACCACCCCCGAAAGCCCCTTCTTCAGTTTTGCTCACCCAGTGCATTGGCCGGTGTGGAGGATGACGCAGCCTACGCTGGAGAGCAAGCCCTGCCGAAGCGGGCGCAAGGGCAGATGAGGGTTTTAGCATCGTGAGGGGCCATAAATGGGTCAAAAAGGCACATTTTTCCCCAGGTGGGTGAAGTCCCGAGGGGAGAGAGCTCGAACTGAAGGTACTCGCCACCCCTGCGAGGGCCCCTGCCACCCCCGGGGCTTCTCCCTTGTCTCGCGGGTGCCCACCCGAGGCAAGCACAACGTGGAACGAGAATCGGGGGCTCTAGTGTCGTGAGGAGTCATAAATGGGTCGAAAAGGCGCGGTTTTCACACAACAGCTGCAGCCGTGAGGGGCGGCACCCCGGCCTGAGGGGAATTACCGCCCCTCTCGGCACCGCCTCTCTCCTCACCCCACCCCACAGAGGCGGCCCCTTCGCCTGGCTACGAGCCGCTCGGTTGAGGCGCGGGGCAGGCGAAAAGGGGTGACTCTGCTCCGCCTCTTCCTGCCGTAGTCGCGCAGTTGCCGCCATGGCGACTCGCCGTGCAGCCGGCGAGCTCTTCTCCGCCACCCTCCTTCTCCTCCTGCTGCTGGCGGCGGTGGCGAGCGGGGGGCTGAGCGGCTACTTCGGCACCAAGTCTCGCTACGAGGAGGTGAACCCGCACCTGGTGCGCGACCCGCTGTCTCTGGGTCCCGCCGCGGGAGCGTCGCGGCTGCCCGCCGCTTGCACGCCGCTGCAGCTCCGCGCCGTGCTCCGCCACGGCACCCGCTACCCCACGGCCGGGCAAATCCGCCGCCTGGGCCAGCTGCACGCCCGCCTCCTCCGCCGTCCCGCCACCGCCTGCCCCACCGCCGCTGACCTGGCCGCCTGGCAGATGTGGTACGAGGAGAGCCTCGACGGGCGGCTGACGCCGCAGGGCCGGCGCGACATGGAGCTCCTTGCCCGGCGCTTGGCCGCCCGCTTCCCCGCCCTTTTCGCCGCCCGCCGCCGCCTGCTGCTGGCCAGCAGCTCTAAGCACCGCTGCCTGCAGAGCGCTGCCGCCTTCCGCCGCGGGCTCGGGCCTTCCCTAAGCCTCGGCAGCGACGGTGAGCCCGGATAACTCCCCCTCTTTCCCGAGGGACCCCCGGCCTTCCCTCAGGGCCCGAGGGAGCTCCCCGCTGCTCTGGGGCTGGGGGAAGAGTTGAGGCCAGGCCCCTATCCCTAGGAGGGACCCCGCGCCTCTCCCTCTCGTAGGGACACCGCTGTGGTGGGGGTGCCTGGGTGGCCGGGCTCCGGTAGCCCCGGGGCCGGTGGCGCTTCCCCTGGCCGCGTCCCTGAGGGTCACGTTTGCTTTCAGAGGTGGAGGTTGAAGTTAATGATTCCTTGATGCGGTTTTTCGATCACTGCGCCAAGTTTGTAGCCTTGGTGGAAGAGAACGAGGCGGCGATGTGCCAAGTGGATGCCTTCAAAGAGGGGCCGGAGATGGGAAAGGTCCTGGAGAAGATTGCCAGCATCTTGTGTTTGCCGGTGGAGGAGCTGAATGCAGGTAATGAATGGCTTTACAGGTGGCTTTGGCTTTCACTCTGGCTGAGAACAACTTCCAAAGACATGTAGTTATGCAGAATAGGTAATTAAACATTTAAAAATGGGAGATGCAATCTCTAAAGGTGTGAGGCTGTAAACATATTGGTGTCGCAGAAAGGAATGCTTGTTAGGCGGTGGTCAGAAGAAAACATTTGAAAATGCCTTTCTTGTAGATGAAATCAACCTCCCCTTTCTTGGGAAGGATGTGAGTGTAGCAGTGGTTTATCTTTTGCTTGTTTGTTTGGATATTTTACAGATCTTGTCCAAGTGGCTTTTCTCACTTGCTCGTATGAGTTGGCCATAAAAAATGTGACCTCCCCATGGTGCTCTCTCTTCAGTGAGGAAGATGCCAAGGTATGTGCTGCATGGGAGAGATCTCAGAAGCCGTAGTGTTCAGATACAACTTCAGACTGTGCAAAGACTTGGTAAATTGTGTGCCTCTTATTCTTCGACCTAACAGTGCACTTATTTTGTGTCCTAAGAACTCCCAATTAATCAAGCAGTGAGACTGAAATACCTTTCTTTATTCAGACTTAAGTACTGGTGCAGTCCTAATTTGTCCTGATGAAATTTGTTCGTTTTGTATTGTTCTTAATTCATATCATGCTTTTATTTCTGTAACATAGAAATACTCTGGACAGCTTTGTTTTGCATATGATAATCATATGGTAAAATGCCTTCATCCCAGAGGATGTCAAATGAGGTCTTCTAGACCCTCTAAGACTCTTTTTATATGATTTTGGGGACTATTAGATCTTTTAGAGATCAGGTTAGTGTAGCTTTATGAACATGCCTGTTCATGAAACCACTAAACCCCAGATTAAGGGAAAGCAATGTAAGTCTCCTCTCTGCAGAAAGTACTTGATATACCCTTTGCTGTCCAGTAAGCCACTCCCACCCCAGGCTTAGCACCCCTGGCAAAGAGAGGAGACCTCTACATGGATGGATAAAGGGTAGGCAACCAAGTTAGGAGTGAATACTTTCCTCTCAGAGGAACAGGATCACCAGGAACTGCTGCCGAGACCTGTGCTGTTCAATACATGTATAAGTAACTTAGCAGTGAGGTGGGAAAGCTTCCAGATGGTTTGGAGTTCCGGGGGATATTAGGGATACAGGGTGTTTTGAGAGGCTTCATGGGGGGCCCTGTGAGGGTGTATTACACAGCAGCACCGGGGCAGGTGGTGTTTGCTGCGAGGGGATGCCTACAGGATGAGAAGTTGAAGCTTCATATAGGAGGTGGCCGTCTCTCGGATCCACTGTGCCCCTGCGAAGTGAAATTTCAGTGGTCCGTGAAAATGTCATCTCAGCTAGAGTTAAATGAATGAACAAAATTTAAATTAAAAAAACATTAAAACTTTCATGGTAGGAGTTGAAAGGAAGGGAAGAGAGAACAAGGAGACCATTGTGTGCTCCTGTGTAAATCCAAGGCACAGTTCTGCCTCTTTGAGATGTGTGCACTTCTCTAGAATGCAGGAGACAAACACAGATAAAAGTTTGGGATTGCTCCCATCTGAAGAATGATTAACTAAGCTAAGGGTCTTTGGCCTTCATCAGGGAAAACCAGAAACACTAAAAAAAGTGGTGGATGGTGATTGTCTTGCCGCTTACAGTGCCTGATGGGTACCAAATGAAGCTACCAGGAGGCAGGTTCACAACAGACTGGGGTTTGTAATGCAGGGTGTAGCCAAGCTGCAGGGTACTGTTAGGGCTGAAACCTGGTACGTTCAAAGGGGAGATTGAGGTACTGTGGGGGAGAAACCACTGAAGTCTATTCAATTTGTAGAAAACCACCTTGGGGCTCAAAGCTCTGGGCTGAACATCACAGGAGCCTGGAGAAGTGTGCTGCCTCTCTTCCCTAGGCCTGATTATTAGGCATGACCAGAGGCAAGATGCTGAATGTGGTGGCTTTGTGTTCTGATCTGTTGTGCCTTGTTTTATGCTGAAGCGGTTTCAACTGGAGCCTTGATGTTTTGGGATTGTTGTTTTGTGTGTCAAAGAATTGTTGATTTCATGCAGTGTGTGGTAGCATCATTGCTCCAGGTTGTGGGGGTTTTATTTTCCCTTGGTGTAATAATAAACACTTGTGAACTCTGTAACTTTAGGTACTGGAATACCTGAATGACCTGAAGCAATACTGGAAGAGAGGATATGGCTATGACATCAATAGTCGCTCCAGCTGCATTTTATTTCAAGATATCTTCCAGCAACTGGACAAAGCGGTGGAAGAGAGCAAAAGGTAAATACAAAGGTGTTTGTGCTTTGGCTGCTGGCTTTCTGTGGTCAATCCTGAGTTGGATTTAATGTGAACAGAAGTTAAGTATTTCCAAACATAACAACGTTAGAAGAGTTTGAGCTAGGAGACTTTTAATGGAGACAACAACATTTTTAATAGAGCGGTATTACTGTAAAGGGTGTATATGTATATTTTTATTCCTCCAAGGATGCTCTTGTGCCCGGCTAATGTATTGCCATTTTTTAACTTGCTGATCCACACAGGCCTTCAAGGGACAGCCTTCAAGGGACTGCTGTGTCTGATAATGGTGTTCTTCTCCTGCACAGTTTGAGAAAAGGCCACTGAGTTAAAACAATGAGGTTTTTGTTTAAAATGCCCTTGTTAAAAATAATTTGTGGGGAAAATAGAAGATTGTGGATTGTAAGCATCCCCATGATAATGTTCGTTATCTGGATACTTAAGCACTTTAGCATGGAAGTCTTTCTTTCTGCATGTGTTTGATCTGACAGTTTATTCAGATTAAAGGTGTTGAAATGTAATCATGAAAAAGTAATTAGCACAGATAAATCCAAACACTTAGCTATTCTAGACCAGAACAGGCTGTTGCAGGATCCAAGAGCCTGGAGCCGTAGCAGCAAACCAGCTTTGTTTGAAGTAAAGACAGGCAGACTTTTAAGGCAATACACTTGGTGCCCTGTATGAATGGGAAAAAGTCACTTCTGTCCTGAAATTGTCATAAATGCCTTCATTTATTTAATGACTCCAAAGTCAGTTCATCTGGCTGTCTGAGAACTCTGTCTAGGATATTTAGTTTCCCATCCCCATTCTTTCCAACAGAGGTGTAGCTTGCGGACGACACTGTAGCTGTAGGAAGGTAATAGGCCTTACAGGTAACTGTTAGTAGACTTGAAGATACAGTAACCAGGTGTCTTCAAAGGATGGTGGTCTGATAAAGTGGTTTGTCTGCATCTGTTGCCATAATTTGACCAGTCACTCTGTCATTGGAAGAAGCACAGCTGTGGTACCCCATCCACTGAGTTGTGCAGTCTGTAAAACCACCTTTGCAGTGTTATGATCTAACCATCCCTGTACTGCCTTAATCAGAGATGAGATGCCTGGCCTATTTTTGTGTTACTGTTTACTCCTGGGAGCTGGTATCAGTCAGCAGTCATGATTCAGTATCTCTTTGGTGTTGATCATCTTCTCTGGTGTGAGTCAGTATGATAAGGAGAAAAAAAATAGGAACGAAACTGGGATCTGTTGTGGCTGTGGGGAAAACAAGGGCTTCAGTTACAGATTGGTATGTTTGTGTCACAGAATTACCTGCATTTGCTTTCCTGTCCTGACAATCTTTTGTTTGCTTGTTTTTGAGAGCTGCTTTAAGCTTAAATGCAGTGCACCCATATGAGAATTAATTTACAACCTGTGTGCATCTTCCTCGTGCTGATTGAGGAATCATAGTTTAATGATCAGCCACGTGAATTAACATCTTAGCAGATAAGCGTGGAAATGTTTACCATGCGTACACGACATCAAGGATGTAATCGTTAACATTGTATAAATATTGAGCTGTTCAATACTTGATAGAAACCCATTTATAAGGAACTTTAACTTACAACCAGTAAATTGAGCTTTGTTGTTGGTAAGTAAACATTAGTTATGGATGTTCTTTTGTTCCTAGCATCCTTGGGACCTTATTTCTATAGTCAGTATATCAAAGTAGATCTACCTACCCAGCAGAATGAGATTAATGGCTTCAATTCTTCAGAAAGAAGAGAGTGAGTCATGGATGCTTGAGGCTGGCTGTATGTATTTTTTACACAATAACCCACTGGAAGACTTTTTTTTTCCCCCTCTTTATTTGACAAACTGAAATCAGAAGTAACCTTCTCATTTTGCGTTGGAGGAATGATGCATAAACTTGATTATAACATTTTACAGTAGAGAAGACAGGAAAGAAGGTTTGTTCCTCTAAGAGTTTGCTGACTGAAGATCCAAGGTGGACATTAACTGTGGTAGAACAACTGCACATTAAGTCAGTTGAAGTGCAATTCTCAATCAGGTGGCTTGTTTTGCTCTCAGAGAGACCACCCAGCTCATCACTGGAGTTCTGAGTGAAGCAGGAATGTTGAGGTTGTGTTTAATATAGGACATGGCTTCCTGGATCTAAAGGGGGGTTATCACTGACATCATTTAGGCAGGCTGGTTTAGTTTCCAATTCTTAAAGACACTCAGGAAAAAAAAAAAAGTGATACTCGAGTGAACTGGAATTTAAACTATTCTGATAATTTGTCAGAGCTCTGATCCAGCCCCACATTGGGCACCAATAAATCTGTCAGGGTTTAGGGTCAGGGCGGCCCCTTAGACCTAACAGATACTCTCTGTTAACCCCCCTCCCTCCCCAAAGGGGAAGAGAAAGGGAATAAGGGAGAGAGACTTAGTGATTAGAAAAG
>JAAGNO010030279.1:0-11396 GCA_033439905.1 Ceryle rudis | reverse complement strand
TGTGGCACCATTCACAACCACTCTCTGTGCCCGGTCATCCAGCCAGTTTTTAACCCAGCGGAGGGTGCACCTATCCAAGCCACGTGCTATCAGCTTCTCCAGGAGAATGCTGTGGGGGACTGTGTCAAAGGCTTTGCTGAGGTCCATAAATAAATAAATCCCCTTCTTCCTTTTCATTTGGTTTAAGCAGTGAAGATTAAACTTCGGGGTTTTTTTTCTAATTTATTCTTTTGTGTCAGGTTACACTGCTTCAGTGAAGAAAGACCATAAACTCTTTAGATGGAACACCTAGCCTTTAAAACAAGTCAGATTCAGCAGTATTTCCACAGAAACCTAGACTCTGTTTCCTGCTGCTCCTTGCTGCCTTATTATTACTTGACAGCTCTTCTCCCTGGGGGAACTGTGAATATTTTGCCAACAGCCATCCTAACCATAGTCTCCAGACAAAAGAAAGTAGGGTCCTTGCTGCATACACTATGAATTTAAATCTTTGTCATTTCTCAGGACACAGACACTGAAGGGGTTTGATGAAGGCTGGCTTTGGGAGAAAAAAGACACCTCAAAGTTTTTGCTACAGGTAGTGAGTCCTTCATTACCTTTACTACCATTAAGAGGTCAAATTTTTGGCAAGTGAGGGAGGAAAGACAGGAGCCCTGGCTTTGCCCTGGTGCAGTGCACCATTAGGTCTTGCCTTTCAAATACTTTAAACATCTGCTAATGTATCCTTATTCCTCTGAAACAAAGACCCATTTCCTTCAAACTTACCCTAAAAGTATTACTTCCTACCGGCTCCACCACATTTTTATGTGGTTTTGCAGGAGCATTGTAGCTTAAACTGCTTAACTATTCTTACATTATTTGGCAATTTTCTGTGGTCAGAATAATATACTTAAACACTGTGCTATGTTTGTACTGAGACGAAATACGGGAAATTTTATAGTGGCAATGAAGCAAAATCAGCAGGTGTGATTATCATGATAACTACACCCCTGGGTGCTTAGAAGCACATGGCTGCATCTGGTCTATAGTTATCTCTCCAGGGGTGAGATTATTTCATGATAACCACACCGCCCTAATGGCCCATTGCTTAAGTAGTATTCATGACCCTTATACAGAATCCTGCCTGTATTGAACAGATTGAATTTCTCCCCCATCCCAGCTGTCTCTTCGTTTATGCTTTTAATATAATTCTTTCTTTGTTCATTTCTATTCATTAAAGAGTTGCATTTAATAGAAATGCAGAGTGCATTGTCTTTAATACCAGAACTGCAGGTGAATAAAATGTATACTTTGGACTAAACCCAACCATTTATCTAGATTCCAGGTAAAGCATAGTGTCATGCATCTGGTCGTACCTGACCAGCATTATTTGAAATGAAATTTTCAGTTCCAGAATAAGGGACTTTTATGGTGCTCTGAACAAAGAATAATGATTTCTACCTTGTCATGGTACTATTGCTATGGAAGGTGTAAATAAAGAACTGAAAGCAGGGGCAAGAATTTCTGATTCATTCTCACCTTACAGTCATTGACGAGCAGTGAGATTTGCAATTAGACAGGATACTCTAAATTGTTAGAGTGGAAAAAACTCCAGAATTCACGGAGCCCAGGGATAGGCAATGCAGGTATAAGTTTTATGTCACCCTTGCAATTCCTATCATAATCTGATTCTTGGAATGTATCTTCAGTTGTGTCAGGGCTCTGTCCATGTATTTCTATGTCACCTAGTTGAATCTGGCTAATAGTGTGCAACTGTAAACACTGCATAAACACTTAATGAGTAGAAAAAGAAAATAAGTATTATAGCTGAAGAAAATATTTTTTATACTTCACAGAACAGATTCTTTTGCCACATCCTTTTAAAGGTTAATGTATTTTCCTAGCAGTTTAAGTTGAACACGAAGCCTTAGAAACAGGGGAAATGACAGGAAAGTGAGTGCTACCAAGTGAAAAACAAAAGCCTTCTTCCTCTTAATGGGACACAAGACACCACTAATCTCATCTGGTTTAGCTGATAAGGGTAGGCGTGAGATAGCAAAATGGATTCAAAAGAGGAATATTTCTTTATTAGGCATATTCAACTTTCATTTGATTTTGGTGGTTATTTTTCATAAAAATAAAAAGCTGATTACTTTTCACAAGGTACTAATCATTCAATGAGTTAAATCAATATTTTATTTTTTAAATTGAGGGGATGCCACAAGATATTTCTTAATTAATTTCACAATTCCTAAAAGCAATTAAAAGGATTATTGCGAGAATGACTGTTGTAATTTAAATCAATTTTAGTACATAAAGTCATTTTACCTTCATATCCTCTCTCCCTAGCAACAGTGGTTCAGAGCATGACAGGGAAGTGAAATATGCCCACTGCATCCAGACAGAGCAAGTACAAATCAGAATATTTGATTGCCTGAGTCTCACACCTCCATTCAGTCAGAACAATACTTTCAGAGTTTTGTCTTCCAGAGTTTTTATGTTTTTTAAACCTTCTATATTTTACACAAAGGGAAAAAGTTTTGAAGTAAACCACAAAATTTGTACTTTCCGTTCCTTTTCTTATTAAATTTTTTACACAAAGTATGTAAGTATGAAAAAGAATATAGAAGGAATAGGAAGAGAAGATGTATGATATAGGTGGAAGTCACTGAAAGTAAATATTCTGTTACATTAGGACTATTTTTTGACATTAACTAGTAATACAAAACTTGGACAGAGACAAGCAATGGGCTTTTAAGCAATTTACTTCTACATCTAAATTTTAGATCCACAAGCCTATTCAAGAGGTAAGCAACAGCACACCACAGTGCTTTGTTTTCTCTTTCAGCTTCACAAATGCCAACTCAGAAGTCCCTTGAGAGCTCAGTGAATAATTTAATTCTCCCTCTAAAAGGGAAAAATGTCAAAATCCACATGCTTTTCTTCCTAGAACATCTAAACAAAATTGTCTTCCCATGCAAGTCATAGTCTGGCATCCCAGGCAGGCACTCAAGTCCCTGTCTAACATAGTTCTGTGTCACATACTATATACATGGAAAACCAACAAGATATTACATTCAGCCTTAACTTCAGATAGTTGAGGTAACTTCTTTGTGAGCATTTTCTTTAATAACAGTTCTATGGAAGAAGGGAAAAGGAAGTGTTTATCTCTCATAATTGGTTTTTTTCAAGTTTTATTAGTAAGTATCTACATATGTTGCCAGTATCTCTTTTTCAGTTGTATTATTGACCTGAGAACCTCAGGTTTGTATCCTCAACTTCAAAGTCCTAGGAGTCAACCTCAAGTCTCCCCTGCTGCTTTTTGCCAGAGACTCCAAGTAGGATCATTTTCCCTGGCTGTGATGCAGAGCACATTTTTTTACATCTTGACCTGTCTGGACTAGCCCAAGAGCTACTGCATTAACTTCTCTCTTGTTTGATTTGTTCAAAAGCCTGTTGTTACTCACTGCCCCATTTAAAAACATTCTTTTTTCCAAGTCACTTCATAGAGAGGGCTCACAATCACACTGTAATGTGAAATATGCATTTGCCAGAAACCGATGACATCTAAAAAAACTTGTGTCTCCATTTTATGAGTTGGAGACAGAGCTGTTATTTCGATAATCACATCTCTTGGGGTCTGGAAACACCCACCTTGCCACTTAATTCCTAAAAAGTAGATTTCTTGCACAGGTCCCTTGACCTTGCCTCTTTTGATGGCAAAAAAACAGCTTTCAGAAGATTTTGGATTACTTTCTCCCCTTTCTCAAAAATTTCTTCTGCTGCATTATCCCATATGATGATTTCATCAGTGTACTGCAAATATCATGACAACAGGAATCTTTATGTACATCTCACAACTCACCTTGGGCTAGAGATTGAGTGGTCACCTCCCATTCTTCCTGTTATGTACCTGCAGGACCTGTTCTTTTTGTGTATTTCTTCTTCTCCACAGGGGCAACTGATACTTGCAGTGGTTGAGCCCCTAGGCCAGACACATTACCCACCACCAGTGGCTGAGTAGCTGCAGTGCTTCCTGGGGGGCTGAGGGAGCTGCAGGGCCCATTTCAGGGTTGCGGTAGCTACACCATATCCACCTCTATACCAATATTTTGCTCTAAGCAAGACCAAGAACTGCAAGATGTTCAAAAAACCTCAAAATATGATCAAGATGGTGGAAGTATCCCAAGGGTATACCAAATTCTCTTTGTCTACTACCATTCCTTACTACCACAAATCCTTAAAGTACAAAAGGATTTATAATACCATAACCTAAGGGCAATGAACACCCAAGTTATGGTACTAGAGGCAGCACCTCTAACCCCACACCCAGGAGTGATAAACCACGCAAAACCAACAGTAGTAAAGCCATCCACAGCTTCATGGTGGTATGGTGGTCACAATAAATAGGAAGGTAGTCCTCAGGAGCAGGTAGAGAAGCAGGGTCAGGGGGAGCCCAAACAAGAGCACTCCCCCCTCACCCCCATCAGCTGCACTGGCTGACTCAAAACAGCTAGTGGTCTGCAGAACATAGCAGGGCTATGATTCTGTCCCAGGGAGGCCAGGACACATAGGATGCAAATCAAAGTGTAGAATGGAATTTTTAACTCCTAATTTGTAAAACAAATGGAAAGGAATTTATCCGGTTTGACATAACAGTCTATTTTGCACTTTCCATGAGCAGGAATGCTACAATGCTTTTCTGTAGTCTGTTCAGGAAAACAAGTAATCTTGTGCAGAACTTTCATCATGTGAACTGCCCCATAGAAGTTGAAATGATATGACTGTAAAAGATTATTCAACTCCTTGAAGCTAAGATTATTTGTAATTGTTACCTTTTACTGAGATCATGCTGCTTTGCAGTATAAAATATCAGGTATCAGGGTGTTTGTATGTCACGGAATTTACCTATGAAAACATTTTTATAACTGAAAGGAAGAATTTTACTGATGAACCTAAAGTTCCTTTGTGCTTTCCTTTGTCATCGCCTAAGAAATTCTAACTAATCTGCAGTTCTAATATGGAAATCAGTCAGTGTTGTCAGTGAGATACTTAGCCACAGATTTCACTGTACAAAAAAAAAAGTTCCTAGGATAAGTTTTTTTCTTCAAGATATCATTCATCCTTCTTAGTATGTGTGTCAATGGAAATTTTTTTTGCTTATGATTGAGAAAATCTTTTTGTTGTCATAAATATTCTAACCCTTGAAGGAACAGTCATGCTTAGAATAAATCTGATTATTGCATTCTCAGGTTCTTAAGTAATTTTCTTATGATATTTTTTTTCAAACAAGGGAACAATATTTTTGTTTGAACAAAATAAAATGTTTTCAAAGAATAGAAAGCACCGAGTGCTGCATATTTGTTGTACATCTCATTTGGAAGTGCAAACTAAGCAACAGTGAAGAAAATTATTACCTCTTCCTGTTAAGTATGCAGGTGTTTCAGATCATAGAAAGTATAGTGTAATTAGACAAGAGAAATAAAACATGGGAAAATTAGGATGAAAACCACTATTAACAGGTCTGAGGAAGTGAACCCTACTTACAAATATCGCTTGGTAAAACCTAGCAAGTAGATGAAGGGGAAGCAGCTTCAATATTATTTCATCATTATTTTGAATAAAATCATTAGGATTCTCTCTTTTAACATTAGGCCATTACTGAACTTTAAATAATGCTCACTGTGATTTATAACTGTGATTAAAGTATATAGCAATTCATTAACACAGGTTCTGTCCCATAGCTTATTTAGTGAAATAAACTATCTCATTTAAACACAGATTTTCAATAGCTTGGTACATTCTGTAACTTAAGAAAAAGCCTGCTTCATCAGTGACAATAAAACCATTGACAATAAAACACGGATATTATAATGTCTTGCTTTAACTTTCATCTAATTCTATTTAAAAAAAATTAATGCTTATTTGTAAGGTCTATGTTTTCTCTGATCGTGTGACATATTTTAAGAATACCATGCATGGCAAATTTCAAAGTTATTAACGCCTTAGTTAAGAACTAACTAACCAGTAAGAATGTCTTCTTGAAAGAAGATTGTCCTTTCATGAGGTATCTTACCATATAGATGTTTACTAAAAAACCCAAACACTCAAACTTTGCAAGATTGTATATGAAGGCAGATGTTGAAAAAAAATACATGTTGCAAAAAAATGTTGAAGAACAAACAAGATCTAAAGCTACAATTTCAAAGCCACAGATTATATGAAAAAATGAGCCTTATTTTAATCCTCTCTGAAAAGAAAATCTTTTCAAAAAAAACCTCTTTTTTTTTTTTTTTTTCTTAAACCAGTTAAATTTTAATCATTTAAGCCCTCTGGAGACTTCAGAATTTAATTAAAAAAAAGGCAATCATACAAAAATGTTCTATAAAAAGACCCTGGTTACTTTGAAGGTGTACTAAATGTTTCCTTCTCAGAAACACTGGTGTCTTAAGTTCTGCCCAGTGTAGATGAAGCATGTAGAGTGAAACAGTATCACTGCATTTTTGATGAAGAATTGATTTGGCAACAGTAGACCACAAATAACATCTTCCAAATAGCATTTGTTCCTTACATAATTGAGATGAAAAACATCTTGAAATGATAGACGATAATCTGCCAGTACTGTTACTGTGCAGTACTGAAACTATTCATCTAGAATAAGGCAAGAACATTTAAGATACCAGATAAAAAAAGCCATATAAGCATAAAGACTCCCATATATTAACTTATTTCTTTCCTGATAATGGTTAAGCAACTTCCCTTACATATGTATTGACTAGTCAATGGATTCTACCCTCAACAATGCTGAGAAGAAACAACACAATTATTCCCAATAATTGTGACAAAATAACTATTAGAAAGATATATATTTTTAACAATCCAATTTTAGCAAATAAAATAAGAGCTAAAAACTTTTTATATGTAATTGAATGTTTGGATTTAATAGAACATTTTGTATCTTACTAAAACTGAAAATAACAGAAGAATCTATTAGAAAAAAAGAGTGGCTGAATATTTTTTTTAATAATTTCCACCAAAACAAAAACTATCTACCTATCAAGTTGATAGAAGAGTATTACCCCAGTGCATATAAAGTAACAGATTGGGTATTCATGAGCCAAAATGTGTAATGAAAGGTCTCACGAAGGAATGCAGCCAAACAGAAAATGACAACAGCTCATTCTGAACCCAGAAAAACATGAATGAGAGATTATGTATGTATGAGCATGTATTTAGAGATAAAGCATACTTTAAAAGCCCTTGGAACGGATCCAGCTCATTTCTCTGACCCAAGATCACCCTTCCCAAGTCAGTCTTATTGCTGTAAGAAAGCAGAAGCTAATGGCAATTCTCTCCTTCCTTTCCATGGCACCTGCCTAAATCTGCACAGCAAGTTTTCACGTCAGCATGCTTCCACCATAGGATTTCACAGACACAAACAAAAAATGTGAGTTGGGGTTGTAAGAGGCTACTTAATAATAGTTTTATGTGAAGGATTTTGGATAGGATATTTAGATGATTTTATATGTTTAAGCACTAAAAGCTTCTTTACTTAAGCTCCGAGTCATTTAGACCACTTAATTCTGGAGAGGGTGTATGAAGTAAGTAAACCAGAATAAACAGCGGAATTAAATTCACATCTCACATTCAATTCTTATCCTCGTGACAATGCCTCAAATGGTTTCTTTGGAGTACTGGCTTACTTATTTTGGAATCAGAAAAGGTGGGGAAACGTTTTTATAAATTATGTAGGTAACTTACAGTCTCATCAATTGATACCTTTTTCCCACTTCTAAATATTTCAAATATCAGGAATTCAGTGAAAAACTATATACAACTTATGGAAATAAGATGTACTGGTTTGGGCTGGGATAGAGTTAATTTTCTGCTTGTATGGTGCCGTGTTTTGGTTTTGTGACAAAAACAGTGTTCACAACACAGGGATGTTTTAGCTATTTCTGAGCAGCGCTTACACAGCCTCAAGGCCTTTTCTATTTCCTACCCCACCCTGCCAGCAAGTAGGCTGACGGTGCACAAGAAGCTGTGAGGGGTCACAGCTAGGACACCTGACCCCAACAATCACACACCATATGATGTCATGCTCAGCAATAAAAGCTGGGGGGGGGGGGGAAGAGGGAAGAAGAGGGAGAAATGGAGTTATGGCATTTGTCTTCCCAAGTAACTGTTAAATGGGATGGAGCCCTGCTTTCCTGGAAAAGGCAGAATATCTGTCTACCTTTGGGAAGTAGTGAATTCCTTATTTTGCTGTCTTCTTTCCCTGTTAAACTGTCTTTATCTCAGCCAATGACTTTTCTCACTTTTACCCTTCCAATTCTCTCACCCATCCCACTGAGGGGTAGCAATCACATTCAGTGCTTAGCTGCCTACTGGGTTTAACCCACAAAACGAGGTGACAAATCTTGTCTACAGGTAAAACCAGTAGCAAAACTGTGTTGGTTTTTTTTTTTATTATTTTAGATTTTAGGCAAAAGAGATTGTCTCTGGTGTAGACTTCCCTGACTTAGTTTGGCTTTTGAATTATCCTTGCCTTTCTCTAATAATAAAATTGTCATAATTGTCTTTTTTTTTTTTTCAGCTTTGAGTCCCATTTGAATGCAGACAACTGCATTCATATTTATACTTTCAATTAAGCCAGCCATAAAGAACCAGCATTAAGTACTGAGCCATATCTTCTACAGAAAATATGTAGACTTAATTTTAACATTTTTACAATTGTGAAATGAAATATAATGCTTTAGAGATGTTATGATTGTTTTAAAAATTATGCTTCATTGTTATTCTAAATTTATGTTTACTAGATCCTCTAAGGTCTCTGCAGGCTGAAGATCCCATCACCAGTTTCCTGTACAACAATTCAACAATGACTGAGCCAAAGCTGTCCTTTATTTGAACTAATGGATTTTTTCATTATAAAACACATTTTATCAATCATACAGTCACTCTCAATTCTTATTCTCTTAAAAATCTACAGAGATTTGTTCTCCTTAAAAAGTGAAAACAACCTATTTATTGTTCACATAACAGGAGTATGTTTGTATAAAAAGGGATCATTTTTACAATTATTCTTTTCAAAGAGAAAATATAAGCTAAGTTCAGTAGCTAACATTTTCTGTAGAATATTCCAAAACCATTACTGTGTCTTCTTTTCTAAAATTCTGAAGGTACTACCAGAATAAGAAAATCATTAACTGAGGTAGAAGTCTTGAAATCTCACAAGAGATTTCTTCATTCTGAAATATAATTGTATCATCCTTCTCTTTTCCCTCTTTTCCCTCCTCAACAGGGGACAGGAAAATCTGTTTAATATGTCTGTATTTGGCATATGTTAATAGCCATATAAAATTGACTGGTCAGCACATTTCTGGCCTGTTGTTTTAGGAGTTATAATACTGAAGTCATTAGTTGTGGGGGCCTTTAGGGGTTTTACATCCCTCAAAATACTAGTCAGAGTTTAGCCATTATAAATCAGGGTATTAAGAAGTTCAGTTAATTCAACTAAGGTCTTTATGAAGTCAGATTAGGTGATTGCAATGATACATTCTGATCTTACATTCTGTGAACCTATGACTCCAAAAATATTAAAAAAAACCCTAAAAACAAACAAACAAAAAAAACCCAAAACAAAACAAAAAAACCCCAAACAAACAAACAAACCAACCAAAACCAACCAACCAACCAAAAAAACCAACCAAAGAGCATTTAAAAAAACCACCTTTTGCAGATTTTAGCCAGTCCATCTTCAATGGGTCTTTTTGGTACAGGCAAGTTTGAATTTATCACATACCTATACACAAAATGTAAAAGCAAGCTATTTTCTGAAACTGGATACTTAAGATATAGAGAACTTTGAATATAGTAACAATGTTATAGTTTCAGGATTTTTTATGTAATAAAAAAGTTAGGTGGAAATTGTCTTCATATTTTGATCTCAGAGGGAGCAGATTTTCTCAGCGGAAAAGCCTTTTAAGTGTTACGCTTTAACAGACTGTAAATAGATAGTGTCTGGAAATTCATTACCTTAAATCCCATGCCTTATTTGATAAAGTTGTGTGAAACACTGAACAGAAATGCCTCTGATCTTGATCACTCCTGTAAGTGGATAGACATACCTGTAGAATAGAAAAGGCCAGGCACATTGCTGGTACATGGAAGGAAACCTTTGTTCTAACTGCTTGGTTGAGCAAAGCAGAAGTTTTCCAAGAAAAGTGGGAAGGATGGGGCTGGATGAAACACAAAGGCAAGTATGGGCTGCATGAGAAAGAGAAGGTGTTGAGGTCTGTAAAGTAATTTATTCACCTGGTAACTTACCTGTATGGTGACTTGTCTGCATTTTCAGTTGCTGATGATATAGCTAGTAGGTTGCAAAATTATATTTACCTGCTGAAAACTTATGAGCAGCTAAAGAAACTATCGCCTAGAAGAGTTTTCTTACCTCATAATGTGTTTTAAAATCACGGAATCGCAGAATTTTAGGGGTTGGAAGGAACCTCTGAAGATCATCAAGTCCAACGCCCCCTGCCAGAGGAGGACAAAACTAGGGCAGATCACTCAGAAATGACAATGAATGTCCTTCACAAAATATGTGATGCGTAAGTTTGTTATCATACCTCAGTGGTCAGAGACAATTCAACACTCTGGCAACATTTAACAGAAACTTCCCCCAGAATCAGTGATTTGGTGAATTTAAGAATGTAGGCTAAGCCTATTAAAGCATAAATTCTTCTCTTGAGGTCTGGGATTAAGTTCAGCAAAGGCCTGAAGTTCTTCCTGGCCAGCTTTCTACTGCTTGAATGTACAGTACTTAATACCTCTGAACATTAGGAGAAAGAATATAAAAAACACAGAACATATAGAAAAAAGTAATCAATAATAATTATTTATATTTACTCGTGTACCTAGGGGTTTTTTTGCATATTTTTCAAAACATGTTTGTTAATTTCTGAATTGTATAGTATGTCTCTTTCATAATATGCATGTTATGAGATGGGATGTCAGTCTTTGTTTTCCATCTCTATTAAAACCTTAATATCCTGAAGCCAATTTATAGTTTTCTCTAATATAAGGCACAGAGTGCAAAATCCTGAATTTTGCAATTAATCAGACAAAGGTAATGGACAGAACTCACTCTTGCTCTCTAGACAGGAACACAGCATCCACAACTTCAACAGGCAATCTGTTCCAGTGCCTCACCACCCACATAATAAAGAATTTCTTCCTTACATTTCATCTAAATCTACCCTCTCTCAGCTCAAAGCCATTACCCCCGTCCTATCATTACATGCCCTTGTAAAAAGTCTCTCTCCAGATTTTTGTAAGCCCCCTTTAAATACTGGAAAGACTCTATGAGGTCTCCCTGGTGTCCTCTCTTCTCCAGGCTGAATGACCCCGAATCACTC
>JAAGNO010030278.1:23596-33932 GCA_033439905.1 Ceryle rudis | reverse complement strand
TATCGGGAATACAAATAATGCAGCCTGGCTACAAACACATTAGGCTAAAAACCAACTCTGTAGCGATTTCTGATTTTTCTTGGGGAGACACTTGGTATAACCAAGTGGTGGAATCTCACCCAATGCCCCCACCCTGGGGCGCGAAGCAAGGCTCAGCCCCACTGACTGATCTTAGAAGTCAGCAAGTTTGCAATGATATCTTCCCAACTTGTTTGCAGTGGTATCTTCCAACATCCCCCCTCAGTTAAGCCATTTTTATACTATTTTTGATTTTCAGGTGGAGCTTGAGTGACTCTAGTCATACATACCTTTATGGTGATTGGCATAAAATCTCCTTGCTTTGTTTTAAAGGTATAGACTAGAAGAAATTCAAAGTTCATGCTCACGGAAAGGTGGTTGCACCTTGGAGGTGTGTGTTGGGATTATAATGAGATTATAATGAACAGAGCTCACCAGAGGACATGATTTCCACAGAAAAATGAGAAACTGCTGGCTCAGGGTTGCAACTCTGCAGTTTATCAGAACCATCAAGTTCCCATCCCTGCAGTGGTATCACAGAGCCTGGCTGCCATGCCTTCACTCCACTCCACCCTCTGTGCTGTTTCTCTTAGAGCCAGTGTATCAAGCTCCCCTGGTGCTGCTAATACCTAAGGTTACAGGTTATGTTGTGGAAGAAACTATCACGCAACAGATTCCTTGCACACAAACCACATTCCACCCTGGAATTTTCCTTAATGCTGTACCATCTCCTGAGATCTGGATATAACTTCAGCCTCATTAAGTCACCCCCAGTAATTATTCCACACCAACCTAATTGTTGTCACATCCATTTGGCTGGATGCCTTGATATTCTGAAATGACTTTTTCTTACACTGGAAAACTGTCTCCTGGAGAAGGCTGGATTTTGCATGCTCAGTGGAATCGGGTGAACAGACACATTTGTGTCATTGTCTCTCTACTTTAAAAATATGTTGCTTCCTTATAGGAGCAGCTATGACTAAATGCCTGTAAGAGACAGTGGATTTCTAATGATGGTGGTGGAACTGCAGTGCATAGACTTTCATGGATGGTCAGAAATTATTCAAATCAATGCAGACGTGGGCATGGATGCAGATAGATATCGAAGTGTACCACTTGACCCTTGAGAAATCCTTCAGATGTTGTTCTGCAGAGCTACAGAATCATGTCCTCTCCCACAGAAAGATGATGTGTTTTGCTTTTTGGTGGTTTGTTTTGTTTGGGTTTTTTTTTCCAGTTCTGTCCCTGTGGACCAGGCCTTGTGCTGCAACACTTGCCAGTTTTTACCCAGCTTTTCTGTTAGTTCAAACCTCTGGAAATCCTCAGCCAGTGCTGGTGGTTAGTTGGCCATCCAACAGTAGTTCAAGGCAAGCTGTATCTGCACGTCAGATTTTAATCTCCCCAACATTGACGGCTCTGGCATTATCTTTTAACATTTCAGCAGCTGCTGAGGCTTTTCTTGAGGCTTTTTGTTTTTGTGGGGTTTTTTTGCTTGCTTTCCTTACAGACGCTTGCTGAGGTAGATAGGTAACTGAACAGTAATCCTGATTCTGTAGCTGATGACCTTTGGCAGTTTATACACATAATAGCTCCAAACAGGCAAGGTGTCTTGGAGAAAGTTATGATGACTAGGAGCTGACCAACAGCTATTTTTGTACAGTATGGTTCATTGAGCTTTTCTGGAGTTCTTAGGGGCAAGTGGCATCTAAATAACAGTTCTGAGTCCACCAATTTTTATTATAGCAGTAGTTAAGTCATGTGGTTATAATGTGCCACTTGAGGTCGTTTGCAAGGTGGCTGGTGGATTTTTCTGGCAACAGTATTTAAAGGAAAAAAAAAAAAAAACAGACCAGCTTCATGACTGCTGAACTTTTTACAAATGTTATTTCCAGTTGGGTGCATTTTTTTTTAAATTTGTTTTTATAAAAAAAAAAAGAGAGTAACATCTTAACTGGAATTGTATCTTGCTTTCAAGGAATACACTTGAGCCAAAGGTTGAAGTAATAGTTACTCCCACAGAGAAAAAAAATGTATAAAGTCACAGCTGAAGAAAACCTTGGAGGGAGTAGATAGCAGAGCAAGGGGATATGACTGGGAGCATGTTTGTGAACAGCTAATGGGTTTTTATTTAATACATTACATCATCTCTTTGCAACTGCTACATTATAACAGTAAAAGTATTTTTTTTAAGGCAAAATAATCTGTTGCTACTCTGAGATAAGGGGTTGCTCTCCCACTACATTTTCAGTACGTTCTATGACGCTTTATGTATGTTGTGGGTTTGGTTTTATTTTTTAATATATAGTTATATTGTTGAAAAGTTGTTTGGAAAAAAAAGAAATGGGACAAAACCACAGAGTTCTGTATGTGAGTTGGGTGGGAATGAGGCTAGGCTTCTGGGTTCTGGGGCACTGGTTCTTCCACTCCTTTTGTCAGAACAGGTGGAGGGAAGCACAAGAGTTTGCATATACTGTCCCAGGCTCTTTTTTTTCCTCTATTTCACTATAAAAATAGTTTGTTCTCCCACCAAAACAATGCATACTTTTTTAAAAAATAAAAAGAATAGGGGAAAGGAGGAGGTACCACAGGGTATGTGTTTGTAGACTGGCTGGGAGTGCCCTACAGCCTCATCCTCTGAACACAGACAGGGCTTGCTATTTCTTGGCCTTCTTTCACTCTTTTACTTCCTTATTCCTATAGCTTACGAGTGTTCTGTGCACCTTTTTCATGTTTTCCCCGGTTAATCTTGTGGTAGAGGATGCCAGGATAGAGACTTTCTGTGGTGAAAGAGAAAATGGGCAGGAAGAGGGCAGGTGAAGGTTCTGAAGACAATTTCTGGATGCTGGATGGATCTGAGGGCAGGACTGAGAGTTAGGGTGTTCTGATTAATTTAAAACAAACATCCATGGAAGTACTATATCTACTTTCTAATTGTATTTTAGATGACAGTGCTAATTTTACTTCATATAAGAGTTGTGTATCTATGAAACTTACGTGTGAAAATTCAAACTGGAAAAAGAACTTAAAATGTTTATTTTTTTTTCTTTATTTATTTCAGTTCACTCAGAAGATGTTGGATAACTTCTATAACTTTGCTTCCTCATTTGCTGTTACTCAGGCACAGATGACGCCAAATCCTTCCGAAGCTTTCATTCCTGCAAATGTAGTTCTGAAATGGTAATGGCCATGATCTCTACTAGTAGAAAATGGTTTGTTGTTTTTCTAGACATTAAACCAACTAATTTCAAAGTATTCTACTACTGTCACGATATTCAGTGAGATGATGCAAAAATCTTTAACGTGCTTGTGGTTATCTTAGGTATAGAGAGGTTCTATCCACTATTTTTTATATTTGTCAGCATCTTCATAGCAGGTTTTTTATCAGAAAAGTGCTATACAGCCTATGAAGCTTTTGCCTGTAGAGTTGTCACCCTTGACATATGTGGGTTTGCACTATGATGCTGGTTATGGAAATGCTTTGGAGTCATGGGGGGACAGAACACACAGATACTTGTCAGTTCGTGCTTGTTTGTTATGCTTGGTCTCCTCTTCGACACAGTTCCAGCATACTTATGTTGCTTAAGAATATGGGAGAGGTAGAAAAATTGTGTTCCAAATTGACCCAGTTCTGTCACCGAGACCCTTAGGCACAAACACAAGTGTCTCTCAGAGTTGTTTTCTGGGGACTGGTTTAAGTAACAACTGTCTATGGGAATAGCTCATGTAGTGCAGACTTAAATCATGAACTGCAGGTGGTCCTTCAGGGTGTCTGAAAAATTCTTTCCTACAGTTTATCAGTTTAGCCTTCTTTAGCCTCCACAGTATTAAGCTAAACCTTTTTTAACACAGTATTTGGGTTCTCTGAATACAGTTTAATCATTTAGTGAAGATCTGGTGAATATGCAAGCAGGTAGCTCTGTTGGGAGTGCAACCTGGTGCACTTACCTTCTGTTTAGAAGGTAGCTCTGTGCAGTCCATGAGCATATGTGGGTAAGGTCTCTGACGAGAGAGACCAAAGGGAAGACAGACTAAAGAAGCAGGGTGATGGCTGGTCATTACCTGGATGATGCCAAATTTGCTTTTGGCAGTTGTTCAGAACAGTAGAGTGAAGTGAGGCATAACTCCCAGCAAACTGAGCACGTTTGTGTATAGAAACCTGTTAATGTTATTACAGCCACAGACAACCAACACTTTTTGGCTCTGTTCTGTTTGTGAGTCATTATCATGTGTTTAATTATAGCTTGTAATCTGTAGAGTGTTGCAGGTCTCTGCAATGGGCTGGCTGCAATGGAAAGTCAATATTTTGGCTTAGAAATTTATTCATAATAAGCCTTTCTCTAACTTCAGTGGCTGTAGGACTCTGTACAGTCTCTTTTCTCATTTGAGTTGGGGTAGGAGTTATGAGCTGGAGGTGAACCTTGTTGTTTTTGTTTCATTTGCAATAATTTTTGATACCTTACAGCTCAGGTTTATGGGGATTGAAAGGGATCCTTAGGCTTTTGTAGCTCAAAGCCTGTAGGGTATTTTTTTTTATTTTTTTTTTTTCTTTTGAAAGCCACAGAAACTGTTTACTTTCCCTGTTTTTTCACTGTAGGTCAGTAATGAATTCTGATGTTTGTGGTTTGCTTGTTTCTGTGAGTATGGTGAAATTAGGACATAGAGGATTCCATTATTTATTAGAGAATTATTTTCCTAGTTAGATTGTACTAAAACTTTACTGTATAGAACAATGTAGAAGTCAGAATTATGGAAAAATATCAGAGGCAACTTGATCTCAAGGTGTCTGTTAGAACTACAAGGGAAATAAATCAATGCATGGCTTGAGTGTGGAATTGTCTGCACTCCCCTGTTCCGTACCTGTGAGCAGGTTACACACAGCCCACTAGGAAGCGGTCCTGAATCAGAGGCCGCTTTCTCTCCCCAAGCCTGCTCGTGTCTGTCACTGCTCCCTCACGTCCACTGTTGTGTCAACTGAGAAGCGCTAAGCTGGCTCTGGTCATCCTAGCAGGAGCAGCACTGAAGGGGTAGTACATAGTACAGGAACAGCTGTACTGGATTCAGAAGCAGGGACCTTGTGACCTTGTGTTTCCCAGTATTACAGCGTATCCCTAAATGGCGTGAGGATTTCTTGGTCTGGTTTAGCTAGGGTTTCTTCTGTGAGACACCTGGCCTGATTATTAGGATGATGGGCAGCCTCAGACTCCCACTTCTGCCTACCCAAACTTTGATTGCCTAGCCCAAAAAAATGATACGCACAAAATAGCCACTTCTAATTTCTTTACAATTTTAGCAAGGCTTGAATTAGCATCTTCCAGGACACCACTTTAATGAAACACATGTTGTTGTTGAAACACACAAGTCTCACTGCGAATATTCTTGATACAGAATCAGAAAGGAGAATTTCAGATTTACTCACTTCCTGGTGTGGAGTAGATGTAATTTATCATGTTCTCCCCACAGACGAAATTATTTATATTATATTTGAAGCTATTTTATTTGCAGCAGCTTTTGTGGTTTTTTGGTTGTTGTTTTGTGTTATTTTTTTCCTAGGTATGAGAACTTCCAGAGACGTCTGACACAGAACCCTCTCTTCTGGAAAACATAAGCTTAAATTACATCATTTGAAGTGCTTTCTAAAGAATGTTACCTGAAAGATGCACCAGGTAACGCCACTGAAGAATTTTGGGGGAAAAAAAGTAACGATTAGTCTAAATAGACAGACTTGTAACTTTTGTATTACTCCTGAAAATAATTTAAAATTAAAATCCGTGAAAACTACTTGCCTGTGCTTTTGGTTTTTAATTGAAGTAATTGGCTGCAACAAGAAATTGGTGTTCCATGTGCATGTGTAGAAGTGTTCTTTTCAAACTGCATTAAAAATGGAAGTAATTACAAGATTAAAAATGGCAGCACTGTTTCATGCTTGTGTGATGTTTTGGGGTGTTTAGGTGTAAATAAAATGTTGGGTTTCCTTCTTTACTCCATTCTGTTAAGGCAACTGAGAATACGTCGATGGTTTTCCTGCTGGTAATTACACTGTAAGTTCTTTCACTTTGTGAACAACCAGTATTCCTGCCCCCAGCTCATATAAATGATGCAACAGTATTTCCCTCTTTTTGGTGTGAAGACACTACTGAGATTGGTCCTGGGGTACCCATCTTTGCACCTTCATACAGGAAAAGTTAATGAAGATAAATCTTTGGGGACTTTTTCCCTGATGTGAGTCAAATAGCTTTGAAACAGCCATTAGGGCCAATTCAGAGTTGTAGATTTGTACTTTGCAAACCCCGATGGCTCAGTAAGATGAGAGCTGCTAAATTATTGACATTGAGGGTATGTGATGAACTTGTCTTTCTCTTCAGCTTTCACTAATTATGGTATGAATAATGATGTGGAGAAGGAGTAAAATAAGTATAATGGTTCTTAGTATCAGGAAGATTTTTTTCCCTTAAGAAGATGGATTACATCAAAAAGTTGCCATTATTTCAAGAATATGTGGGGTGTAGTTTCAATAGTATGCAAGGAAGCTATTATGTTCTGCTTTAAGAAACTCATGGCAGCACAGTGAACTGAAGCTTGTTTTGACTATCCTGGAAGCCTCTCTTGGTCTGCTTTGAACTCGTCTATGATTCTACTCAGAACTTCCAACAACGTACGTCCCCAGTCTTCATCAAAATGAGGAACATTAAATTATTGTGGAGAGGTTAGAAGAAGCTGATGTTCCTGCAGTTTTGTATGAGAAGGTATCTTTACAGATAGCACAATGTCCCTAGAACTGCTGCACTGCAGAAACAGCATTGTTTCCAAACACTCTTGTCTGTTGCAGATGCTTTGCTTGATGTTTGCAGTAGGCCTGCCCTCCCTGTAGTTGGTTTTCATAGGTGTAACGTTTGGGCAACCACATATGAAGGAAGCAGTGAGAGAAAGCAGGAGACCTTTTCTTCCCCCCACTCAGTAGTTGATGTTTGAGAGAGGACACTGGTGTTTACTGCAAAAGATGACAGACTCTGGTGCTTTTGAAGCACTCAAGTGCAGCTGATGGGTAAGTGGGGATAGCTGTCATTCCTCAGAGCGTGTTCCAGGCATTGTCTTGGGGGCATCATCCTGTGCCCTGTTGTTGGCTTGTCCAGCTTCCTCAAGGAGAGGTTGATCTTAAGTCCTCTGAGTGGAAACATGCAGTGCTGATGGGCTGGGGTTTGCAACTTGCAACCCAGTTACAGAGTTGCAACTGAGTTTTATTCACAGCTTTACAAAATTTCTGCCCCGAGGAGGCCACAGAAATGGTTGTATGTCTGGAACCCCTCTCCTATGAAGAAAGCCTGAAAGAGTTTGGGTTGTTCAGCCTGGAGAAGAGAAGGCTTGAGGGAGACCTTAGTGTGGCTTTTCAGTACTTCAGGGGGCCTATCAGAAAGGTGGGCACAGTATTTTTATCAGGGCTGTTGGAACAGAACAAGGGGTGATGGTTTTCAACTAAAAGAGGGCAGATTCAGACTAGATAGTAGAAAGAATTTTTTTTATGCTGAGGGAGGTAAAACACTGGCCCAGGTTGCCCAGAGAGGTGGGAGATGTCCCAGTCCTGGAAACGTTCAAGGTCAGGTTGGATAGGGTTTTGAGAAACCTGCTCAAGTTGCCAATGTCCCTGCTCTCTGCAGGGAGATGACTTTTAAAAGTCGCAACCCAAAGCATTCTATGGTTACATACAGTAATAGAGGTGCTCTATAGTTTTATTCTCTTGTCATCAAGACAACTGATGGATGTAAAATCTGAAGAAGAGCTGTGTTGGAACAAACCAAGGATTGATCCAGCCCTGCATCCTATCCCTGAAGGCTTATGAAAGGGTCAGAGAAGCAGGCAGGGTAACAGTGGCACAGGCCATTACACGTAGGTGGGAAAGCAGTCAGGGTCTGCGTGAAGGATTTGCCCAAAGCCAAGGAAGAAGGCTGTATTTGCTGCCACTGGTCTCTCTGTTGGTCAAGTTTGTGTCCTGGTTGAAGCTGTTGAGTGTCACCCTTGCAGGAAGCATGGCGGTACTGAGGATCAGTTCTCAGCAGCGGTGTCTCTGCTTGTTTTAAGAAGGGACTACAGTTAACAGAGCTTTCCTGGAGAGCTTTGGTGAGGCAGCTGCTGCTTTCAGCAGTTGAAAGGTTTGCTGACTTCATTAGCAACATGATCGTTGCCTTGGTATCATCTCCCCCATCTCTGTCCCTGTTGCAAAGGAAGAAAGAGATGATGAATTGGGTCATTCCCCAGAGAGAAACTGGAGGTTCTGACATCCTTCCCAAACCTGACATCCTGTTTCCTAGGTGAGCAAAGTTGCTTCCGTCACCCTTGACTGATGATGTTGAGGTCCTCTCAGCTTGTGTTGGGTAGCACTGCACTGCTGGGATTGATAGGCCTCTCTTGAGGTTATTTGAGGAAAAAAACATTGCCGGGACACTCCGGGTTTCTTCTTGCTTAGACTGGAAGGTGTTGAATTAATATAGAGGAGGACTTGCAGGAGGAGGTGTCTGCAGCAAACTTTAAGACCTTTTACATTTGCTTCATTTTACTCTGGCTTTCTTAGACCCAGCTGTAGGCTGTTGCAATGAGGGCAGTTAGCAGAGGCCCAGGCTGAACTCCCTTAGTCATAATGGCTCATTAGGATCACTGTGTGACCTATCAAATCCTGCTGTAGGATAGCATTCTTCTGTTACACAGATGTTGGATGCCTCACATAGCTGATGATGGCAGAAGTGGTATCAGAAGAAGACAGAGGGACCAAATGGAAGCCAGAGTAAAAGCATTGTTAACTTGTGGCATGGGAATGAAAGCTGTGGGTGGTCATTGCTCAGGTTCTTGTGCTTCTAAAGAAGCATCTGCCTGGTGTGGAAATAAGTATTTAGCACTTCATAGACCTTTTCAAGGCCTCACTAGTTAAATATGTGTCAGCATGATGGAACAATCTCAGTGCATCAGCATGAGGTAATTAACAAAGAAGTGAAGTATTTGTAAAAGTGAGGTACTACCAGACTTTCATCTGTCTGGAGCATCCCCCTATGAAGTATCCACATGTCACTGTTCTTCTACAGTCCTGCTTATCTGACACAGTCTGGTGAAGACTAGAGGTATATAAACTCTAGAAGGGTCTGCTTTGGGCAGAGTTCCTAGCACCAGAGGCTGTCACTCTGTTGCTCCCATCTTCTCTCCTCCTGTAGCTGTAATAACGGGCTGCTTCTGGTCTGACCTGGTCCAAACTGCATTCTGGTTATTCCATGATGCTGGTGGGATTGTTCTTTGGGCTTCAGTAAGCCAGTCTAGACCATGTGGGTGGGATGGCTACATCTCTCTAGCATGAGCTTTGTGACTGCTCTTGCCCTGGTTCCAGTCTTTAAGGCTGTAAATGACCCTAGGTAATTATATAGATTATATATGGTTATATATTATGTCCTTTGATAGGAGAAGAAATGCCATCTAGTTGCACCAGGAGAGGTTCAGGTTGTATAGTAGGGAAACTTCTTCCCTGAAAGTATCATCAAGCATTAGCACGCTGCCCAGGGAACTCACAGTGTAACATTTCTTGGAGCTATTTAAACACGTGTAGATGTGGTGCTGAGGGACATGGTTTAGTGGTGGACTGAGCAGTGCTGGGTTAACAGTTGGACTTGAGGATCTTAAAGGTCTTTTACGGCCTGAACAAATTTATTTTGAGTAATTCATCAGTGCCATGGCCACAGTGGGTTCAACAGGTGTCTCTGAGCTTAGTGAACATGGTAGCTGCTTGAGAGCACTCTAAACTGCTTTCCTTCTCTTTCCAACCTGCTGTGGCTGAGCTTGCAGATCAGAAACTTGAAGAGGGAAGACTCCC
Source organism: Ceryle rudis (assembly GCA_033439905.1). Taxonomy (NCBI): domain Eukaryota; kingdom Metazoa; phylum Chordata; class Aves; order Coraciiformes; family Cerylidae; genus Ceryle; species Ceryle rudis. Next base: position 24,070 of record JAAGNO010030278.1, on the reverse strand, counting down.
TCTCCTTTGAATTGTATCATCAAAGAGGTGCCTTTCAAAACTGCTATGAAAGAACTCAATTTCTGTAGGCGAGTTCTTTAGACTGCCAAACTCTGATAGCCAAGCTTAAGTGCTTTTTCTTTCTCCTGTGCGAAGGTATGATTGTGGTGGGTTACTGCTGAATTTCACTAGCTGTGTGAGATCTGAGAATATGATCACGATGTAGGATGCTTGAGGAAACAGGCATTTAGTTTATCTAGTGAAATCTAACATGAGAAAACTCCAGAGTCTTGGAACAGCAGCTTTTTTGTCATTGCCCATTGTGCCTGATTAATTTGGAATTTGTCTTCAGGCTACTAATCATTTTTTTCCCTGTAGACTCAGTATCCTCACAAGGAAAGCTCAGAGAGACCCTGTTGGGCAGAGGAAAGGAGGACAGTCAAAAGGACTGGAAAGGAATGGGCTAAAGGACACTGCTGTGGCTACAGCCTATAC
>JAAGNO010030278.1:6225-19001 GCA_033439905.1 Ceryle rudis | reverse complement strand
AACAAAAAAAAAAAAAAAAAAACAACCACCAAAAAAAACCCAAACAAAACCCAAACAAACAAACAAACAAACAAAAAAAACAAACAAAAAAAACAAAAAACCAAAACAAAAAAACACCCCACACAACAAAAGCCCCCCCCAAAAAAACAGGGTTTTTTTCTCTAATTAGTAACAGAAATGATGAAAAGCACACTCCAATTTGAAATTCTTAAAACAATCAATTTCAATGGGCAACTAACTTCAGAAATGAGTTCAGAATATTTTTAGAAGTGTTTTAACATTTATTTACACTATATTCCTAAGGGTAGTATCACCTTTGATCGCTGGATAATATTCAATAGCTTCATTAGGTTTTCAGTCAAAAAGGTACAAATAGAGCTGCAAGCACACATATAGCACTTTCTGTCAAGTTACCATATATTCATGCAACAGCTGTACACAAAGGAATTTCCATAGGCCAGAAGGGAAAACTCACCGTGTGAAATAATTTAAATGGACAATTCAGAAAACTTTACAAAAATACTTCTTTTTATTAAAAGCAGCAATTTCAAGCAGAACAATACACAGAATGTAAACATCACTAAGTTCAGCTCCAGCCTGCTGAACCTTTGAGAAAGTCTACACTAAATGCATCTACCGTACTAGCGAGTTAACAGACTATATTATAATTTGAAAATATATTTTCTACTTTGAATTAAGAAAAAGTAATTTATCGTAGTCTGTCCCAGCGCCAGATACTGGCATCATCACACACAGCTATAAGGATACTACTATCCCTGCTAAAACTGGTTTGTCGGATGGCAGCAACACATTTAGGATGAGTAAGAGTCGTACACCTATAAATAAAAGAAAAGTATTCAGCTGCAACGTTAGATCTGCACTCACTACTATGGAGCACTGTTTCACCAACCTCTTATGTGACCGAGGAGGAACTGAAGCAGCAGGATTACGCCCTCCACGGTGTATTTTCTATTCCAGACATGGACTTGGGAAAGCAGGAATTTCCCATTCACCCACCACCATTTCTCATCCACCCAATTTTCCCTGAGGTACTGACTGAAAGCTTATTGAATCATATTATTTAGGACTTATTATCAGTGCTCTTTCCCCAGTAGTTACAAAAAAAATATCCCAACTAGATGATTGAAGACAGAGTAATTTTCAAGAACTTTATATGTTAATGTGTATATATATACACACATATTTATGTAGATTATATATATTCAAATATATTGCTATACGTAATTTATTATAGCCTATATACAAATATAATGCATATATTATTTATATGCATAGTGTATATCCATTTTATACACATCATTTACATATTTTTTTAGACATTCTTTCTATGAGTGTGTGCATATATATATATATATCTAAAGACATGCTGCAAAATTGCCCGCCCACATAGGTGAGGAACTGGAAAGCCATACTATTGTCTCCACGTTGTGCTCATAGCTAACCTTTATACTTCCATTACTCCAGTCCTTTCACCTATTTCTCATTTGTCACTTGCTACATCCACCTACCACATCTTCTCTTAATTGTAAGCTCTCTGAGGAACAAATTGTCTTTTACTGTCTCTATGTATGGCACCCAGCACAACCTGATGGAGCCTCTTTGCACTACTGTAATATAAATAATAAATCCATGAAAAGCAGTAAATGTTAACATTCAAGGGCTCAGAATGTTTATTTACCTAGTAGTTAAAATGAAAAGTGACTGAAACTGTAAAAGAATTTATATAGTTATCAGAAAAAGGAAAGTACCTCAACTCCCTGTCTTAACTAAATGTAAGTACTCACTTGGCTTTATGAGGATCTTCTATTTCTAAATCCCAGACATAAAGTTTGCCAACCTGATTTCCCAGAGCAAGCATCTTTAAAAGAAAACAGAGGATACAGAAGTTTTAAAATACTACCTCAAAAAATGGAAGTCAGATTTTTATAAAGGCCCTACAGCTGAAAAATTGTGCATGAATCTTTGCACATGAATGTCTTGATGAGTTCGATGGAAGAGTTAGAAATGCTGCTACAAAATTTGCTTCCTTTCCTCCACTTCATTTTCCATCTCTGCAGATGGGGGAGGGAGATATCAGTAAACATTCCTTGATGGAAAATAAATATTCGGAGGAACTTTTTCCATCAGGCAGAACTCAGAATGGAAAGTCTAGTGCTCCTCCAATTTCATATAAAGCCCCTTGCGGCAAATCATTCTGCTTCTCAAACATCACATGAAACAAGATGTCTATGCCCATAAATACGGAATCAATGAAAAGTTACACACCTTCAAATACAGCAAAGTCAAAGCTCACACATACCTTTTGCCAGAAATCCATTGAAAATCTCATGTACCATATATCACACTGGCTGTAATCAAATCTCCCAAGTATGGTCACATTTGACTCACTAGGCTTGATTTTATCTATGTCATCTTCCATTTTGCCAGGTTTCCAGCACACAATGGCATTTTCACAGGACTGGGAGGAAACAACAAAAACCCCCACCTTTATTTACGATTTATAATTATAGTTACTGAATGTGCAGTATAATCAAACATTTCATTTCAGAGCTTCCCTAATGACACTTAAAAAAAGTACAACTGAAAATCTCACTTCTGTCCTTAGATCACAGCTACATCACCAATAATGGGTTGCTGCCCATCACTGGGAGCCTGCTACCCTCACAGCTTTGCCAGGTAACAGCACCACAGCCCTCCCTCACCCCCTTCCGAGGAAGTCAGCCAGATATGCTCAAGCACAATTTCATGAGCAGTTTAAATTAATATTAATTTGAGGATTGCTCACCCAACCCCTACAATCAACGGGACGGTGTATGTGCCAGTTTCTGGCAGCAAGGAGGTTGGACCGTCTAGATTAATATCTGCAAGACAATGCTACTACTGAAAACACCACATTAATCAAAGTTACTCCTTTATGGGAAGCCTCTTTTCTCCCTTTAGCAGCAGAACCCCTCATCACTATCTATATATTCACCTCCTGTACATTCCATGCAGATCCTGGTTAATTGGTATCTGTGTACTTTTAGCAGAGGTACAGCTGTAGTAATAAATTTACTTTAAGTACAAGCTGCTTATCTACACACCTTGACAGCTGACAAAATTCACAATACGCACCGTAAAATCATTTGACACAGAATAGCAATTCAACCTGACCCAAACATTAGTAAATTTCTATTATTTAAGCAAGTAAGAGTAATGTACCTGAAAAAGCTGCAACATTACCTTGGAAAGAATTAGATCTCCCAACCATCGTACACAGTCGACATAGTTTCTATGTATGTCTCTCGTAGAAAAGTCAGGAAAGTGAATTTTCTGGGAAATAAAAGGCCTACGGAGAAAAATGACAAGTGAGGTTCAGAGAAACGCAGAAGCAAAGATCTAATTTTTAATGGCCAGTTTTAACATATTCTGATGCTAAAAGGACAAGCCTGAATTTTTTGGTTTAACAGTTTTATAACCAGGTAGATTTCGTATGCTTTCTTCTTTTTAAATAATAATAAAAGGAACAGTCCCTGTTGCCATCCTCATTCCTAATGAAATAACTATTTTCCCCAGTACAAGGCTGTACAGAGAGAGGACTGAGCAAAACTGCTCCTCTCAGATGCTGAATACAGCTCTTCTTTCCAAATACTTCAAGAACTAATTAAAACTTAGTTTTCCTGATGCTGCTTCTGCAACATCTAAATTGTTAAACAGAAATGCACAATATACAAAAAAAATAAATTTAAAAAAAAATCATAATTTTTAAAAAAGCATGCTAAAAAAGCATTGTTTAATATTTGGAATCGTTACCAAAAAAAACCCAAGAGTTATTTTCACAGCTATTCTTATTGCTGAACATTTTCAGTGTGTTTTAGACTCTTCAGTTCTCATAATGGTTTAACTGGAAGTTAAGATTAAAAAGTTGAGGAACTTCATAAAGAAGGATTTTTCTATCAAGTACCCAACTGCTACATTTACTTGACAGTTTACTCGTATCTGAGGTCAGATCAGAGAATGATGAAAATTAAGGTTATTGCTACATAAACAATTTTGTCCCCACCCCAAAGTCAAATAACAGATACCATCAGTCATAACTACTCAATATAAAAGTATTTGCTACATTTAATTACACAGATTTGATTCCCTCCTAGAAATTTTGAGGTGAGAGGAAGAAAAGCCACAGACATCTTGAAACAAACCTTAATTAAGAATGGTAAAGATAATAATTCCAGTTCTTTTCTAGTTAAGTAGATAAGAAATAATTAAGACTTTTAAAAATGAAAAGTCTCAGGACTTTGAATCTGAAGTCAATAAAATTCTACTGAATCAAACATCAATAAGACACATCTTCCAGATAGATTCAATATCCAGCACCATCCCCAGGTCACTCATTATCCCCAGGAACTGGCAATCTGGATAAGAATTAACCTGGGCCACTGTTGAAAATATTCATATTTTGCAAAGCCACCCAAGACAAAGACTACTTACCTGTTGGTTTTATTTGGGTTGTACTCATAAGACTCTTTGATGGCATTTATCATTCTCTTGGAATTAATTCTCCAGAGTTTTAGAGAGTGATCCATCCCACAGGACATGATTTTTTCACCAAGAAGATCATAATCCTATGTATACGAAAGAATTTTGAGCACCCCCAGCCTAAGCTGCATTGTAATGACTCAGATTTTATTCCGTCATTTCCATCAAAACAGCATTTTCTGCATAGAGAATGCAATAAAACTGTATTTCAAATAGAAAAAAATACAACTTAATCCTGCTCACTGCAAAGCAGCAGAGTATCTTAATAATTATATTTATTCTCTCTCAAGAAAGAGAAGCATATTCAACAGCACTGACAGACAATGGATCTATTGCTAGTGCTCTCCTCTCAGTAAATTCCCTAAGTTTCATTTTATGAAGCAACTTTGGCAGGATTCCAGGGCTACGACATGGGTGATGACTATTTACAACCACAAGAGAATAATGCAGTGTCAGGTTTCAGAGAGATGCACCCCTCACCTTTCAGGTCACACAACAGGAATGGAAACAATTTTTAAGAGCAGCATATTAGAAGTCAACTATTCTAGCTGATATTTGCTGAGTACCAGTGTCTGTTCACAGCCACTGAAAAGCAGCATAACTCACCTTAAACAACCTCTTTCATTTACTACATGTCTCTCAAGGCTTATTTGTTCTTGTAGCTTTGGCTTGATAAGACCTCAAGAACTTCAAAAGTGGGACCATCATGATTTTTATTTTTTACTCTTTCTAGCCCCACTGAGCTCTACTTCTAGGTTGCACTGTGAGAAAACTAGCTACTGAAAGACACAGAAAGTGAACACCTGTCCTTTATATTGAGAGGTGGCCAGATCAATCAAATCACCTTCAGGTTTAAACTCATCTATCCCCTTAAAACAGTATTTATGCACTTCAGGGTTTTTTTTAAGTGGGTATAATATCAAAACAGTGCACAAGCGCATAAAGAGTTGCATATTGTAGGCTTACTACCCTTTGTAAATCTAAATCACTGCCCCACAGTCTTCCACTTACTGCACTTAACACCTCATCCCTGTGCCCTTCTACTCCTCCAAATATTGCAACCAGCGTGTCTGTCTGGATGTTCCACAGTCTCAATGCATGATCTATAAAGAACAAATAAAATTACATGCTGCTTTTTATATGTACATATGAATAATATATTTCAGCTTAACTACTTTCAATAACAGGTGTTCATGTAAACATCAAAAAGGCACTTAATTCTTCTTGACTTGTAAGAAACAATGGAACTGCATTAACTAAAATTGCCATTACAACTGAACTACTGTTAAAGTAATTCTGTAACTGAGAAAGTGTGCCCACCCCCTGCCCCGAGGGACAGCTTCTAGCAGAAATATACTTGGATCTTAAGATCATCCGAAAAGAAGAGTCTGATCTTGGATAAGCATTATTCAGTCTCATCTCAGAAATAATTGTACGCATCAAAAAAAATGTGACAACTCCTTTCAGACATTCTTGTATCAGCAATCAGAGATGTTTCGATTTTCTTTTTTTTTTTTTTTTTTTAACCTTCAAAATATTATTCTGTATGAACCACAGACTGTAAGGATAGGAGAAACTGTGTCTATAAACAATATGTGTACTCCAAAGTCAGTTGGTCTAACCCACTTGTTTAAAGAAAGTTTATACAACTTCTAATGAAGGACCACTACTGTATTTCCTATTTGGAAATGGGAACCTCTAGTGTATTTCCCTTTTGGATTCCACAAGTACACTGCACTGAATTACAGCAACACCAACTGGAAGGCCACACATTCCCAAGTATTTTCCATTTTTTCTACTCATCTCTTAGTCAAGCAGTTCTGAAACTCCAATATTCTCCTGCCTCATGCCCTCTTGTAGGTAGTACCTGGTCCAAAGATTGCACATGAAAAGTTATAGTAATATGGCTGATGACAAAATGTTATTAAGAGAAACTAAAAATACACAGAATTCAGGAAATTCAACATTACAGACCCACAGCACCAACTTGACAGCTGCAAGATTCAGAGAGGTTCCCAACTCCTATTCTCATGTAGCTTCATCGGTAATACCAAATCTGCTGATGTCAAAAGTCCCCTTATGGGAACATTTCCAACTTGAGCATTCCTGAAGGCTTGCTCTTTCAGCAGGTGATATATTCCCTTACTTAACAAAACAGTCAAGATTAGTTGCAACTGTTTAGATGCTCTGGACAAGCCCGTAAGAGACTATAATAAAAACCTGCTTCTCCCTCCACCAATGTGATTTTTTTACAAAAAAGTCCAAATCAAGTCAGAGCTGCTCCCGAGTGATAGAGCACCTGAGTTTTCCCCATGATCACAGGGGCAACGCTAAGACAACCCCACTAGATGGCAACACGATTCAACAACTGAAAAAATTAAACTCCTGTCAGAAAGGAAAAAGTAACCCCAATGCTCATGTTTGTTCTTTCCTAAAAGCAGCACTGCTCACAATCCCTTTACACCGCAGGGGGAGTTATATTTATTGTAGGCCACAGATTTAATATGTACAAGAGCCACAAAAGAGCAAGATTTGCTCTAGACTTGTTCAGTACCATTCATAAAAAAATTAATGGAGGTTTTGGTCATTTTCAAGACCAAAATCCAATTCAGTGTATCCTGATTTATACAAAAACAAAGGAGGGTTTTTTCCTCACCTTTGCTTACAGATAAAAGGAGATTTGGATCTCTTGGATGGAATTTCAGTTCATTGATTGCATTTCCATGGCCCACGTAGTGCTGGGATAGAATTCAGAGACCAAGTTATTTTCCTTCGTGTTTACATGCATTTACAAGACAAAAGTTTTGTGCCTTACTGAAACACAAGCTGTATCTTGAAGTTTGGAGCACTCACCTTTATGCACTGCATTGTGATAGGATTAATTATTCTAATAATACCCCTGGACCCTGCCACAGCCAGAAGAGGATGGCTTGTATTGCTATCATATGTCCATGCACAGGTATAGAAATTTTCATCTGCCTACAACTCATGTCAAGGAACGCAGAAGAAACAGGAGATTTTTTTTTTTTTTTTTTTTTTTTTTTTACACAACATTTTTAAGTAAACTTATTGATATTTTATGCAAGAGCCCAGGAGTTTCTGCTGGACCCCCTTTTCTATAGATGCCAGTTTCTCATTTCTGTTCCAAAATATACAAGGAGCACGTTCTCTCTCTTGGCATCGTTCTTCAACCTCTTTCTCCAAAACAACCGAAGATTGGGAAGGAGGACGAATCAAGAGTGAGTTCACAAGTGATGGACTTGTGTACTGCAAATGATCAACACAAGCTATTACCACTTCAAAGTATGACATGTAATTCTTTGGCTTTAAACACAGTTCCAATTCACAGGGAAAATGAGACCACTGCAAAGCAGCAAATGTGAAGCATGACACAAATATTAGTGTTGGGAAGCTTAAACTGATGGAGAAACACTTTTCAAAGATTTTAATACAGCATGGTCCATGAGTCTGCATTTTTACTATTTTTTCAATCAGAGGGACTCTAGGATGTGGGAAAGAGGCAAGACTTGGACCTAACATAAGGAATGTGTCACATGAGCACAGTGTTAAATCGCAGAGAAAACTTTCCTAAACTTTTTCCTACAAAGCCTCTTCATTTTTTGACAAACAGGAAGCAAACAGGTGGATTTTTAACTTAAAAGGATACATCAGCATCCACATAGGACTGCAACAGACGGATTTCACCTTGGGAATGACATTCATATAAAGTAACCTGGAAGAAAAAAAAAAAAGAAGAGGGAAAGACCGCTGCTTACTTGTGGTACTTCAGAAGGAAATCACATGCACTTCAGTAGTCACCTCCTGATGGGGAGGTGCAGTGTGCCATTATAGCTTAGAAGTCATCCATCATCTCTTTCCAACAAGTGGAAATGGTTTGATAAAAGAATGCTCAGCAGTTTCATAAAGCACCACTCGCACGACTTGTCAGCAGTCCTTCCCAGATATTTAAAACTATTACTTGAATTGTCTTAGTAAGATTAAACTACTATTTGAAATTAATTACTGCAGCCATCCATCTGTACTGGGTTTGCCTGGCAAGGTTTTGGTAGCAGGGGTGAAGGGAGAGGGGGCTGTAGGGTGGCTACAGTGAGAAGCTGCAAGAAGCTTCCCCTATCTCCTGTAGAGCCAACAACCAGCCAGCTCCAAGATGGACCTTCCACTGGCCAAGACTGAGCCCATCAGTGACAGTGGTAGCATCTCTGGGATAACACATGTAAGAAGGGCAAAAAACTGATGTGCAACAGCAGCTGGAGAGACGAACAAGAATATGTGAGACAAACAACTCTGCAGACACCAAGGTCAGTGAAGAAGGAGGTGCTGGAGCAGAGATTTTCCTGCAGCCCATGGTGACCAGGCTGTCGCCCTGCAGCCCATGGAGGTTAACGGCGCAGCAGATATCCACCTGGCGCTCATGGAGGACCCCATGCTGGAGAAGATAGATGTGCTCAAAGGAGGCTGGAAGCTCACACTAGAGCAGGATTCTGGCAGGACCTGTGGACCCATGGAGAGAAGAGCCCATGCTGGAGGAGGTTTGCTGGCAGGACTTGTGACCCTGTGCAGGACCCACGCTGGAACAGTTTGTGAAGAACTGCAGCCCATGGGAAGGACTCGTGTTGGAGAAATTTATGGAGGACTACTTCTGTGGGAGGGACCTCACACTGGAGCAGGGGAAGAATGTGAAAAGACCTACCTCCGAGGAGGAAGCAGCAGCAGAAACTGTGTGATGAACTGACCACAACCCCCATTCCCTGGCACCCTGCACTGCCTGGGGGGAGGAGGTAAAGAAGTTGAGTCCAGGAAGAAGGGAGGGGTTGGTGGGAGGTGTTTTTAAGATTTAGGTTTTATTTCTAATTATTTTATTACCAATCTAATCAGAGTAGGATAATTTAATTTTATTCGAGTCTGTTTTGCCCAGCATGGTAACTGGAGAGTGATCTCCCTGTCCTTATTTTGACACACGAGCCTTCTGTTGCATTTTCTCTCCCATCCAGTTGAGGAGGGGGAGTGATAGAGCAGCTTTGGTGGGTGTGTGGTGTCCAGCCAGGGTCAACCCACCACACTATCTCTAACATGACTTAGTCTTTTAATGAGCCATTGATACCTTGTTTAAATTCTAGTTCAGCACTTTTGGTAACTGCCAGGTGGAGTGAACCTGGAAATGAAAGGCTTCTGTTTTATGAGGAGGTATTTTCAAGACTGCAATGACATGGATCCTTATTCAGAAAAAGCCTATAAATTCACTGCATACAGGCCATTAATGTAGCTACTGAGCTGTCTGGCATCATTGCAGATACGTCTCATCCCATTTTAGAGCATGACTGTTTGGAGACAATAACATCTATGAAGAGTAATTTTAGTGAAAGGATACATTTATGCACCTCTCTTTATCCCCTATTTATATTACTGAAGGATTTTTTTCTTTACTGTATAGGCTAATCCCCAAATAGCTAACACATGACTTCATAAACCAATCCAGAGGATGAAACTCTCCCAAATAACAGATGCTGCATACCTCAGAAATAAAGCTTTCTGTATGAAGTATCCTGTGTCTGTACTAAGCACAGGTAAAGGGATTGGGTGGAAAGAAAGAAAAAAAAGAATAAACAAACAAACCAACCAAGCAAAAACAAATGCAAGCAGAACCACACAGAAAAGCTTATGGTTAAAAACAGGTTACTCACTCTGTTGCTGCCTACAGTGGCAAAAACAAGAGGATCACCTTCTTTACTGTGCCAGTTAAACTGGACTCCAAACAAAGGCTGACCATGGTCCTCCTATAGATGCAAAGTAAGATTAGAAAAAAAACAAACACACAAGCATATTATTTCTGTGAAATTCAGCTGTGGTGGTAAACAGTTTAATTGATATGTTTTCCTCCTCAAACTACTGGGTTCACATCCACTGTAATTTAAGACAGTGAACAGTCAAAAAGAAGTTTTGTACCATCACATTTTAACTTGGCTGTCTTAAGAGAGGTTAAAGGAATATTTTGCCCTGCCCTCCTCTCTCCACCCCCCTCAGGCTTTTAAAAGTGAAGTGGAAGAACAGTTGTCTCACAGGTATGGCCAGAAGCTGGAAGAACTCCCGAGTTATATTTGCAGCTCTACTACTTTGTTTTGCACTTTTCAACAAGTCAACCTCTGCATCTAAGGCCACATCTATATGCATTTTATTCTGTTATAATCGCTTCCACACAAGGATTTACAACTTCACAGAGGAGAATTATTAGGACAAAGAAGAATTATACTGGTATAGAAATGGTGAAGGGCCACTGTTATAGCACAGTTAGGTCTTGCAACTCTATCACAGACACCACAAACTCTCTCCAGCATGTCACAATGTTGCTGGAAAGGTCATGTCTACAAAGTGTTTTCACATCGCCTTCAGTTACCAGAGAAGTGCCAAATATTATTTTTATACAGCTTACATCAGTATAATAGGGAAAAAATAATTAAAAAAGAAGCAGATATGTTTATGAATTGCGATGAATATGGTGGTGCTTGCTAATAATTGATAACAGTATTTTGGCCTGTCCTGACAGGATGTTTTCAGTAAGAATAATGTTCATTAAAGTGCCTCCCCACAGGGGACTGTCTGGGACAGTGCAGGCAGGAAGGAAGTGTCTCATGACGGCTGTTAAGCAGCCTTCAAATGGCAGGGCTTCAGAGGCAGCACAAGAAATGTTAGCCCTGGCAGCTCTGGCCTATCCAAGAACCAGAGAAAAAATCTGAGGAGGGGTTGTGGGTAGGGAGGCCAACACTACTCAGAAAAAGAAAAGTAAGGAAGTCTGGAAGAATTTTAAATAGTATTACTTACTGAGAAAGGACATATCTGTATTAGCAAAAAGAGCTAGAAGAGTTAGAAAGGGAGAAAATGTTTCAGAGATGAAGGTCCTCCTGCACTTCTTAAAAAGAGGCAACAATTTTCAAAGCTGAATACGGGTTAAAAAGAATTGTTCAAAGATTAACCTAAATGTTACCCACCATAACATCAAAGAACAGAGCAGTGGCTTTATGTGATGAGGGATACAAGATATTAGAAAAGAGAGAAGTAGCAAGGTTATTACTGACCCCAGGACAGAAGGCAAAAGCAGATATTCAGCATCTGTAAAGCATTATAGTTTAATTACAGATGAAGAATGAGGAAAACTATGTCATAAAATTGCAAACACTAGGATATGATTTTTAGTATCCAATAAAGTTACGGATTTTACTTTATAGGCTTTTTTAATAGTGTATTTAAGTCTCCCTTAACAGAATGGCTGAGAGGTCAAATACAGAATACTTAAAAAAAAAAAAAATCCCACTAATAATTAGTTGATTTCAAATTTCTGGATGAGAGTTCATGCTGGTGAATACTGGGCACTTTTGACATACTGCATGAAGATAACACAGGTAAAATGCATGGATTCTTACTGCTTTATTACAGAGATATATTAGCAGGTTTTGTGCAGGTTTTTCTAGAATAACCTTGTTCTCTGTCATGTGCACTGTTTCTGAGAAATTTAGTCAAATGGGAAGAGTAAAGAGGAAAGTGGTTTTCCCCCCTCAAGATGGGAGTATTTTTCTAGCATAAGTTATGATAATTTTTCTGATTTTCTAGATAGGACCCAGAATAGGGTGATACATGGTAAGTAGAGCTTTACAACAGAAGGCTGTACTGCTTCTCTATTTCTATACTCGAGTACATACCGGAAATATTTAAGTAAGGTTTTTCAAAGACAACCTATTTCCCTGAAAAAATAACTCTGCAAGACAAATGTCTCTAGACTACTTACATCATCTGCACTACATTCCTCACATCAAGTGCTACAACCTCAAAGAGCCATATATACTGCAGTTTTTCTGGTGTTTAATGGATGAAGGAGCGAGGCAGGGGCTCTTGCAGGAATCCACCAGAGTATCCGAGGAAGTTATGCTCACCTCATTTAAACTATCGTGACCCTCACTGGTGAGGGACAGCACGTAGCTGTTTTGATACTACTTGTCTGCTCTAGTTTTTGTCCCAAGTGCTAAACAGTGAAGTAGGCTTTTAAAAACATTACACTTTTAGGTGCTGCACATTATGGTTATCGTGAGATGCCAAGTATGTCACACAAATCTGACCACTGGTTTGTATAGACAGAAGAGCAACCCAGACGCTGGTCCAGAAGTAGAATTGTGAAATGCCATCTTGATCCTGGTATGAATCAAGGGCACAAAACGCTAAGTACTTAG
>JAAGNO010030277.1:0-27454 GCA_033439905.1 Ceryle rudis | reverse complement strand
TGCTTTACTCTCCTGATCAATAACTCCTCACCTCAAAAAGCAGAGCTTGCCCTTTTGCAGAGCATAGGGCTAAGCACATTTTTATGCATCCCTGAAACCCGAAGTCATTATAAAAAAATATGAAAAGTCTATTTATTTAATTATTTATTTTTACCAACATCAAACAAAAGCTTCCTCAGACCAAGGCATTAAAAGCAGTAAGGCTCATATAGAAAATTAATGACGTTCTCTCAAAATTCACCATCAAAACATCCTAGTTAGGTGGATGAGCAACACGCTAAGACAGCAACGTTTTACTGCGGACAAACACATCGTGGCAACATCTGCCTGACACGTTTGATCCCTCCTGATCTTAAGTACTGCAAAAACTCTTCCAACGCTAGAGGTCAGCTGTTTAATCATCATTAATTTTCACATAATGCTCCTCAGAAATTATACAAGACGTTTCTTTAAACGAAATGCAGAGTGTGTTCTTCCACCGGTTCATAAAAAAATTAGTCGCATCTTTGCTGCAATCGCTTATAGCTCATACTTTAAGATAGTAAATGACACTACAAACTCACATCCCAAAGGTAAATAAATTAAGATGGTTGAGAGAATTATAAATATCCCCTCACAGGATATTTTACAAGTGATATCAAGAGTGAGCATTATAGCATCTTTGAACATTTTTAACGTAGTTTAACTTTTACTTTATTTCAATTTTCCAGATGTTCTGCACAGGGACCCTTTTGGTCTCCCCGGGATATTTACTTCTAAGACTTTGAACAACAGCCTATTTTCCAGAAGGCATTTTGGCACAGAATAAAACAATTGTGATTTGCATTCTTTAAGGAGTCCACCACCTATCTGGGGTTCATTTTCTGATTCCCAAGGAGTTTCAGAGAAACAGTCACAAGTGCTTTACCTGATTTCTGTGTCTGCCCAGCTGATTTCATCTTTTGTCAGGATGATCAAAGGGGGTCTTTCAGATAAAAAAAGCTCTATCAGAAACAAATTTTAAAAGAGGAGGAGGGAAATAAGAAGTGCGATAGTTTGGGAATCATTTTGTCAGGTGTTCTACAGCTCTACAGGGTTGTGTTTTTGGTGTTTTGTTTTTTTTTTTAAACAATCAATTTATAACATTTAAGTCCTTTTTAAAAAGTTCTGTTTAAACATTTGAGGTTTTAGGCATTAGGTTTCCCAACTAAGCAAAAAATATCTGGCAGTTAGTAGCTTTTATAATGCACAGAGGATATACATTTTGGAAATGCCAAAAGTTTCCTGACAGGAGGCGAGTATTGGTAGAAATTCAAGACACAACAAATGACACACGGCGTGGGATGACAGCCACACCTTTGTACTTGCCAGTAAAGTGCTTGAGGAATTAGCAACTTAATTTGAGACAAATATTTATACTTAAGAACAAATGGCATGAAATTTTTGGTGTTCTTTCTTCCTGAAAATAATTCTAGGGTTTGTATTTTCCCCTCGTTACGAACTGTGAGCCTCAAGAGATCAAGACAATTCCTCTTTGTCCACCCGAATTACCGTGATGCTACAGTTATTATTTGTCACTGCAAGAGGGTTCTCCAAAAGTGACATTTTCTATTAGCAGCTCCTGAACTGTCCCATGCAATCTCCTGAAGCAATGCTGTGTTACCTCTTGGTATCCTCAAGCACTGTACTGGAGCAGCAGCAGATGAGTTGAGTAGTCTTGGTCCATGGATCCCCAGGGAGTTTGGAAGGGAATATCAGTTCTTCTTTACTGAAGCATAATCCTCAAGAAATATTATGGTACAAAGAGTAAATGAGTTCACTGCCACGCAGATATTTAATGTATATCAAGTATTAATTACATAGAGTGTTTAGGATTAGATAAACTGAAGTAAACTAATAGTTACTATCACACTGTAGCTCAGCTCTAAAAAGTGAATTTCATTCAGCTAGAAAACAGCTAAAATATTTCAGTAGCTCATTCCTTAGAATCTAAGCCACAAATAAAATCTATCTACATCTGTATTTAATGTCGAGTATTGCTTTCACTGAAGGAGATCTTGACATGGGAATGTAAATCCTTATTTAACTATTTTCTCCCTAAGGTCACATACACATCAACTCAAAGCAATTCTCTGAGGACTTTGTAAGATTGATAAACTCAACACTTAATCTAGACAGCAGGTTGTAACGCTTCTCCCACAGGTTTGTAGAGGGCTTGAGAAATGCTGCTGGTCGTCAGACACTTTCAGGTGGAATTTGGGCAGAAGGGAACCTGTCCTCCCTCTGATAACTGGCCTATTGACTTAATTAGCTATAAATAAATAATTCACATAGGAAATGTTTGCTGTATTTCAGCAAGGCAGAACCTGAACTCCTTTCTATGTTGAAAACATAATAATTTCTATTCAATATGTAACTTGGATAATCATGCTTTACTTACATAGGAAAGAGAAAAGGTTTAAGAGATCAGAGGCTGATGGTGGGTTTGGGATGGAGGAATGAATCAAATTGCAGAGATGACAAATGCTCTGCTCAAAAAGACCATCCTAATGATCTGGAGCACCAATGAAGTGCACAGCATCTAACGATGAAATCAAACGTATTTCAATACCCATCAGGCCAGAATAGGTGACTATTTCCATTAAAAAGAACATGAATAAGATAGATACCGAGGATGTAGGAAGGTGAAGGTGGTTGCTTTGATCATTCAGGATTCTGGCAATGGAAGCTGGGGAATGACAAGTTCAATCTTAAACTCGCTCCTTCTTAATCATCCAACTTCAGAAAAAACATTTTACTACGGCGATGTAGCTTTAACTTATACTGGCAGCATCCTTCAGAGATACAAAAGAAATGGCCAGAAAAGCTCCTGCTTTTGAGTTCTTCGGGACAACCTTTGCTTCCCCACTTTTTTATTTTATGTTCCAGTCTTTTCTTCATTTCATTATAAGAAAGCTATCTGCCCAGACTAAAAATCAAAAAAGAAATAGGAGTTTTTAGAGTGGTTAGGTTTCTGAAGAGTACATAACACTGACCTTTGATGATACAGAAATGTTATTAATGGACGACTTCTACTGTGTTTCCTTTTTTGTTTTAAAGGAAAGTTAACTTCTTTTAAAGATAGGGTTGCCACACTACCAGCAGAGAAGAAGTATCGCTATAGAATGCGGAGAGATAAAGCAATTTGAAGAATTCTTAGGGAATTCATTTTCTAGAGGGAAGAGAAGACTTGCTTCTTTGGCAAAACCCTAAGTTAAAAGCTTTGTCTCAAGTCTTCCTGGGAAATTCATTAACAAAGCTTTGGCGACACATTTGAGGTGGACTGGCAATTTCCAACACTTTGAGTGGCAAAGGAGCTGCCAGTAAAATACATCTTAATAGAACTGAAGTCAGCGTGAATTCAAGTAAAAGGTGAGTTCTACAAAAAAGCACTAAGTCAATCTACTTTGGAAACGTGGACAGGGAGCAAAGGACCAGTCTGTATGCACAGAGTAATTTCATTAGTAAAAACCTATTTATACAATAAACTATGTCACCCCATTATCTTATTCTCCTGCTATATTCTTTGGTTTGCATTTCCACAACTGATACAACAACAGCACTTCCTAAGAGACTTCCACAGATTAACGTTTTGGGTTTTTTTATATATATACATTAGGGACTACTTCTTTTTCGTTCATCTCTTCATGAAACAGAACTGGACTTCCACAGATGGAACACAGTTCCATGGTGCCCTGGCAGTGCTACGTTGGGACTTCATGATCTTAAAGCTGTCCTCCAACCGAAACAATTCTATGACTCTGATCTTCATAGGATGGGTGTGTGAGTTCCTGGCATTACAAACAAATGAGAAGTTAGTCTTATACCAGAATCTCACTTCAGAGGTCTCTCCTCTATCTAGAAACTATGGTGGTAGACTTCTTAATGAGAGGCTCCTTTGCCTACCTTAGAGAGGACTGCGACTAGTATTCCTTATAAGTCTTTAGACCAAATCCGTGTCACAGTGAGGTAGCCTGTGGAAGTAAGAATGAGAAAAGTAGACAATTCCTGAAAGACAAGTGTTGCTGGAAGGCAAGAAAGATCAGCCATGGAAGAAAATTCACGGTCATTTCATTTATCTGGCTGCACGTTAGGTTTCTGACTAGGACCAAACACAAAAAGAGAATGCCATATCAAATAATAACTGGAGAAAAATACACTCATTAATATCAGAAAAATATTCCTCAGTGTTTATCTGCGTTTCCCAATCACATCGAATAGTTTGTGTAAGTGCTTACACACTTAGACAGAAGACCATTTTATGTTTTAGGCGAGATGATAGGACTTTGCTTTCCTCTCAGATTCTAAGGCTAAAGTTCTACAGATGCCATGATTGGGAAATGGAGTTAAAAAAAACCCCACCAAACAAAACATATTGAACTTTGTGTCACCTCTGGGTTTTTTTCTTTCCCTTGCTGTGTTAAACAGCTATGATTTACTCCAAATCACTGCTTCAGTTCTTCCTGAGAATGAAGTGCATAGACTGCTGATCTTCAAAGACTATTCAAAAAAACAATACAATTTTCAGTTTGTCAAATCAGACTCACAGAGCACTTCAGCTTAAAATCCTCTTTAAATCTGTCACTGTATCACATAGAATCACTGGTTCTATGACATGAGACAATCACAGGCATTGTCTTAAACCTGTTCTGAAGCAGATAAGCCTCAAAAGAGTGTAGCATCTCTATTAGTGCCAGTTGGGAAGAAGTTAGTTTTGTTTTCTTACTCTAAAAGCCAACGTTCACCTTTTGGAGGGAATTTCTTTAATTGCCTACATAGGCCCTTAGGACCTATTTTATTAGGAAAGACACTACCTGAATGAAAGCAGAGCCAGTTCAGCTCCAAGAACCATCTAAACAGCATTAGGAGATACAGTCCTCTGAATGGATCTGCAGGAGCAATCAGTGACCAAGCAGTTTTCAGTGCTCAAATTACCTTTTTTTTTTTTCCTTTACCTAAAATATCCCAGTTTCCATTATCCCAGTAAGGGGGTGTTGGTGATGGGTTCCCTCTGAAGGGAAATCACCAAATCCAGTAGTTGTAGCTGATCAAGAGCAGTACAGACATTTCTCACCTGTCTAAAAAGGTGTCACTTGGATAAAAATACAGTTCAGGCTGAACATATTGTTGTGAAGTACCTACTGTTGTGAAGTACCTATTGTGTTGGAGAGTTTCTGGTCCCTTTGAACCCAAACCCCATGACATAGAATCATAGAATTGTTTTGGTTGGAAAAAAACTTTAAGGGCATTGAGTCCAACAGTTAACTCTGCACTGCCAGGGCACCACTCAACCATGTCCCTCAGCACCACAGCTCCACGGCTTTCAAACCCCTCCAGGGATCACAGGGACTCCACCACTGCCCCGGGCAGCCTGGGCCAGGCCTGGACAACCCTTGTGGGAAAGAAATCATTCCTCAGGTCCAACCTAAACCTCCCCTGGCACAACCTGAGGCCATTTCCTCTTCTCCTATCACTTGTTTCTTGGGAGAAAAGATGTCCTTCTTGGAGCAAGGGGCCCAACACTGAGTCCAGGATTCGAGGTGCGGCCTCACCAGTGCCGAGTACGTGGGGACAATCCCTGCCCTAGCCCTGAAAAGTCAAACACACGATGTCTTTTTTGCATATCCTACAAGGCCACCCAGCGAATGCACCGGTTTGCTCATCTTGCTGACAGTCTGTCCACTATGCACATCTCTGCACAGAAAAGGCCAACATGCCCTCGGATCCTATGCAGCTGAGAGTTCAAGAACTAGCACGTAGAAGATGAAACACTCTCAACTACTCTCTATGCTTTAACCCATCGTACCAGAGCTGCTCGGGCCGCTGTCTCTAATCACAGTCAAGTTTTTACGCTGAATGTGTGATAGACACCTCGATATTCAGAATGACATGCAGCAGTTCACTAGCCCAGCTCACCAGCATGCAATGGTTTACTACTGTGGCCCAAGTAAAACATGAAAATGAAACAAAAACCACCACAACCACTTCAGGGGAGTAGTGGAAACTTCCCTAGCATAGGGATGGAAATTAGAGAGGATGGTGCGACCCATTATAATATTAAGAAAGAGCTGCATGATGTGCAATTAAAAATGGAATGTTTTCTCCCAGAGCCATAGCGCTGGTTTGTGCTGTTCTGGGAAAGGAAAAAAAAAAGTCTTGGCCTCTGCATTAAAACTTTGTTTTATCCTGAGGTCAGAAAATATTGCCTTGAGTAACTACAAAATGATATTAAAGACTGAAAAGAGAAGTACAATCAATTCTAGGCACTTGTATTTCTTATATGAGAAGAGGAAAAAAATTTACAGATGGGAGCTCCAAAACCAACAGGCCTGTGGGACTCACCTGGAAGGGTACTTACATCAAAAGCCTCAGGAGGTTCAAGCTTTGCTGTATTTCCTCTTTATAGCCACAGCGAAAACATCCGAGCCAAAAGATGGAGAGCTTGTTGTATTTATGGAATCTAGACATGTGGTAGGAAAAACTCCTTATGGCTCAGTGAAATGGGAATGGAAAAGCTGAGTAGAAACAGCAAGTTCTGAGCAGAAACTTTCATTCAGCTGGATCAAGTACAGGATACCACAAACGTGTAAATGGTTTCTTGAGGAGTTGAGGAAACTCCAGGGAAAATGAGAGGGCTCCAGATGGGAAGTGTCTGCAACAGAAGACACAAAGAGTAAGACAACAGCATATACATAAGCATAGCACAGCAGAGCTCTCCAACCCGTTTACCTTGACAGCATGTTCAGCATTTCCCTCGCTCTGCATGATGTCATTTTACTGCCCGTTGCCAATTCTTCTCTTTGCTCTCTGCCCAGATCTAGCCACCTCCTGCAAAAAACCCCTCAGCTAGTAGCCAACAGTGACCCTCTTTTTCCATAAGAATGTCAGATGCTAGGAAAAACAGGGTAAGAAATGACACAACATCAATGCTATCAATAAAAATCTTCCTTTTAGCACAACTTTCAAGTAAGAGCGTAGCGTGGGGATTTAAACCTCCAGCAGTGTCTGCAGAACTCTGGTATTGGGGGTTTATTTTAATCTCCTAGTGTGCACCATGGTGGTAACGAGGGTCTAACAGTGATAGCTATAAATTAACTTCACAGGGTGACAAATGTTCAGATACTTTGTCCCGTGTAGTCTCAGGGCTTGTCTGAAAACAACAGGGGATGCTTCTTGGAAGCAGCCAGTAAGGGCTGAAGGAATGGGCTCATGAAGGTGGAATTTTGGGGTCTGTTTTAGTTAGGTAGATTTTAAGCCATGAGCCAAGCATGAGGAGAAAAAGAGCACCCTTTTGTAGAGCAAGAGGAAAGTGGAGAAGTTGCTCAGCCTGCTGGGACTTGATAGAGATCAAATAAAACAGGTATGATTTTGAAAAAAAACTCTTGAGAGGAGCAGTTCAGATCTACTGCTTCAGTTGTTGCTGTGACAAGATGTATGAAGCTTCATGACCTGAAAGGTAAGAAGATCACAAATCCTGTACCATAACCAATTAAATGTTCGGAGTAAAGTTGCTGCTCACATCTGGGAGGCTGAAATCAAAGCTGGAGAGAAGATTCCGCAATCCAAAAGCAATAACCATCACGAAGTGCTGATTCTAATCACAAAAAAGCCTTGGGGGTTGCTGCTGTTTCAAGAGGAGCAGACCATCCACTATTAACAAAACCACCTAAACTAATACATAAATAAAATCATAGTATCAATCCACATTGGAGCTCTGAACATCTGGACCATATCTAATGCATTCCTCCTTTAATCTGATAATACTGGATTTTGAGGAAAGAACAGACAAAAAATGAGCTCACCAGAAGGAAGGGCCCTTCATCATGATTCCTAAAAAGAAGAGCTGACAAGAACATTCAAACTCAGCATCCGAGCGTCCAGAAACATCTGTAACTCCTCATAGACTATGTCAAAGTGTAGACTTTTAATTCTGGTCTTCAAACTGCACAAAAATTAGATGCCAGATATGAATTTTCTCCCTATCTGCAATAGAGTAACAAGGAGCCAACAGCCTTGCTGACAAACGCCAACTGTTGTTACCCCCAAACACTCGTAACTAAAAAGATCTCCAAATACTCCCCCCCTTAGTTGCAATTCTGTGAGGAGAGGCAACACCACAACTTCTAACACTCACCACTCAGACCCAGCTCTCTTTCCAACACTCGCTTTCCAACACACGGAAGCACTCACTGCACAGCCCGGACGTGTTTAGAAGAGCTGCACATGACACCCCCAGGATGCTTTCAAAAACAGGCAGGGTGGCTAAAAAAGAATGAAACTTGGAAACATTATTGTCAGGACAGTGGTAATTGCAGATTCTTAACTGTTCTTAGGAATACAAAACACACAAGTCCCAAATTGTTCACAAATTTAATGACTTATGGAACCAGGCTTTTTAGTACAAGGAACTTTTTTTTTTTTCTTAAAAACAAAACAAAAATAAAATCAATTTTTCAGCATAATATTTCTGCTGATACATCTATAACTCTTAAAAGAATATTTACAGAATGGTAATGAAAAAATAAGACTTAAGCACATGAAAATTTAAGCAGAAAATAGCTTACAATTAAACTGGCAGGAAAGTAATATGGCTTCCTGACTGCTGTACTGATCAGCACAAAAAGAGGGTTAAATATTGTTAAAAAAAAAGACTTATTTTTACGTTTGCAGTTTTGCATAAGCATCCCATGGTTTAGGCACCGCTACCCATAGACAAATCTATTAAAACCCTGTAAACATCTTCAGAAACATAGTTCAATATTATAATTCAATGATTGCTTTACAAAATCCGAGCTTAAAATCTGAGTGCAAATCAATTCACATTAAAACCAAACATTTTCAATTACTGAACTGATTTTAAAACTAGTTCTGTGATTATTAAGACTATTTTCTTGTTCTTGCACTTGATCTTGTCTTCCTGTCCGTCCCTCCAGCAGCCTGAGCAGTCCTCACATCCTCTTCGCCAAGTTCTTCTGTTTTGTTTCTTTTTCCTCTTCGCAGCGACCCATTTTCATTGCTCTCTATTTGTACACACACACACAAAGTGTAAATTTGGACCAGAAATGAAACATTTTATACAATATTCAATCTTCAGTTAACATTCTTTTTAAGGGAAAAGTCCCTAATGATTATATTCCAAAGATTACATCTATGAATTCAACAAACCAGTTACAAACCCTGTACTTCTGCACATCCAATATCCTTTAAGAGAGATCCCCGAGGACTTCCAGCTATTTCTGAAAGTAGGTTAACATTAATGAGAGCACCAAAACCAATTAGCTACCATTTTAGCTAAAATTCCTTCTACTGACATGTAAAACTAAAACATACCCAACACTGAAGAAAAATCCAGCAAAAATGAATACATAGTAACTGCTCTGGGTCCAGATAAAGCTGCAAAGGCAGGCTTTTAGAGACTAAACATCTACCTCAGCATCTAAAGAGAAGGGGAAAGTGAAGCTGCTCCAAGAGAGAAGCATCAACCCAAGCACCAGGCACACAAACTGGCACCAAAATCCACGTGGGGAAAGACGACCTTCCCAGAAGAGAAACTCTCCAGATGGCTAGTGATGGCAGAAGGATGGAGTTAAAATAACTTTGAGGCTGAATTTACCTAAACCAGGATAACAAAACTGGAAGGGCCCTAAGACTAAAGGATGGGATGACCTCGATGGTTAAAATAATCAGAAACAAGACACAAGAATTAAGAGCCGTGGCTAAAGGCAATAAAATTCTGTCAGGCTTTGTAGACAATACCTTGTTCTGTATTCTACATAAACCAGAGACAGACTGGGACAAAGATCAAAATACAAGGTGTCCCTGACGTAACCTGTGGTGATTTTAGTACTAAAAGCCACATTCCTAGGAGGAGAATTTCAATGTAAATGTAGGATCACCTCGGTACAGCAAATTAGGTAATAGTATAATGAATCAGGTAATTGATGGAACATCTGCACAAAGATTTATGCGATGTAAAATCACGTAACCATTCATCTACAGCTTCCTTGTTATTTATACTGGATATAAACTGCTGCTGTTTGAGCTCACGGGGGCTGGATTTGTCATTTATCACCCAGCACCCATTTCTGCAGGACCAAAATAAAGCAACTCTCTTGAATCTGTGTGTTGATTGGTTTTGCACAGCTGGGAAAGGACTCTTTTTGGGGAAGTACAGTAGCAAAGCTTGAGAAGACATCAATCATTTGACGAGTTTGTATAGAAGTATTGGCACCGAGACCAGCTTCAGGGCAGGTAAGACTGCACTGGGGAAAGGATCTGCAGCAAAAAAGGCCGACAAAAAGCTCTTCTGGGGGCTTTTTGAAGCTGGGAACTCAACCCGAGGTCCTGCACAAGCAGGCAGCTGGGTGGGTCTCTGGCTGCGGCGAGCGCCTGAGCCCGGCACTCGATCTAGAGGGAGTCAGAGACACCGCTTGTGCACGGTGTGATCAGATAAACGACCTGCTCAGGCAGCTGGTTGAACTGGGAGAGAAGGTAGAAAGATGAGAAGGATCAGAGTGTGAAAGAGAGACAGATTGGTGGAGCCACACTCTGAGGCAAAAGCAGCAGGAAGAGACTCTACAAGAACTGGGGGATCCTCTCCCCTCCCATCACCAGGCAAAAGGAGGGGAAGAAAAGGAGGGCGATTGTAGTAGGTGACTCTTCTGAGAGGAGCAGAGGGGCCCATTTGTTGACCAGACCCATCCCACAGGGAAGTCTGCTGCCTCCCCGGGGCTCAGGTTAGAGATGTTAAAAGGAAGCTCACTGCTCTGGTGCAGACCTCTGATTATTAGCCTTTGTTAAGTTATCCATGTTGGTAATGATGAGGTTGTAGAGAGAAGTCTAAATGCAATCAAAAAGGACTTCAGGGCACTAAGCAGCTAGTTGAAGGTTTGGGTGCACAGGCGGTGTTTTCATCAATACCTCAAGGGGAAGGGAAAACCACTGCAAGAGGGTGGAAAACACACCCGATTGACACATGGCTCAGAGACTGCTGCCACCGTTGGAATTTTGGGTTCTTTGATCATGGGGAAGTTTATATGGCACCAAGTCTGCTGGTGACAGATGAAGAGCTGGGCAAAAGAGGAATCTAATGAGGTTCAACAAGAGTGAGTGCAGAGTCCTGCACCTGGGAAGGAGTAATAAAATGCACCAGTACAAGTTGGGAGGCCATCTGATGGAGAGCAGCTCCGTGGAGAAGGACCTTGGAGTCCTGGTGGACAACAAGTTATCCACAGAACAGTGATGTGCCCTTGTGGCCAGGAAGGCCAATGGGATCCTGGGGTGCATTCAGAACAGTGTGTCCAACAGATCGAGGGAGGTTCTCCTCCCCCTCTACTCTGCACTGGTGAGACTTCACCTGGAGTACTGCATCCAGTTCTGGGCTCTCCAGTTCAAGAGAGACAGGGATCTGCTTGAGAGAGTCCAATGGAAGCTACAAGGATGATGAAGGAACTGGAGCACCTGCCTTATAGGGAAAGGTTTAGAGCCCTGGGGCTTTTTAGTCTGGAGAGGAGAAGACTGAGAGGGGATCTAATTAATGTCTATAAATACGAGGGCTGGGTGTCAAGAAGAAAAGGGCAACCTCTTTTCACTTGTGCCCTGCAATAGGACAAGGGGCAATGGAGGCAAGCTACAACACAGGAAGATCCACCTCAACATGAGGAAGAACTTCTTTACTGAAAGGGTTATGGAGCACTGGAACAGGCTGCCCAGAGAGGTTGTGGAGTCTCCTCTGGAGACTTTCAAGACCTGTCTGGATGCATTTCTGAGTGATCTGGCCTAAATTCTATGGTCCTTCTCTGTCAGGGGGGTTGGACTCTATGACCTCTCAGAGGTCCCTTCCAACCCCTAACATTCTAAGTGTCAGGAGAAAAGAAAACGAACAATGGGCGCTCCAAACACGATTATCGTGTTCTGTCATTGCCACCTTCCTCTGCATCTAAGCCAGTCGCTGCACTTATGCTGAACTGCAGTTTGTTATGGATTGAAAGAGGAGCATTAGAAGAGCATCACAGAAGATCACAGACATCTGAATACACCAACAGGGAAAGAGAAAAAACACATCCTATCCCATAAAGCCAATCCTTTCTACTTAGAAAAACCATCTTCTTTACACAAGATAACATAAACCCAAGCTACTTAAGCCTCCTTGCTGTACTGAGCACCTATTAGAGTATTATTATGTTCATAAATAACAGATTATTGTTAAATCTATACAGACCTTAACTATATTTAGAAAATAGAAAATTCTCGCCTCACCTGATTTGAGTTTTTTGGATGAGAAGTCATCCGCTGGCAACTGGCATTTTCTTCTGCGAGACGCGGAAGTTGCCTGTTGTACAGGGGTACCCTCTTCTCCTTCTCCAGACTGCTTAGGTTTTCCAGAACCAGTGGATGGCAAAGACACATTTTGAGTTTCTGAAGCGTTACCATTTTCTGGCAAGTCATCGGTTGTTGGGGGAGAAGTAGAAATAGCTGCCTCTGATGAGAATTCTACCTTTTTCCTCTTACTCCTCAATTGCATTGTTTTTTCCTGGGATGAGTTATTTTCTAAAGGAAGCTCTTCACCTTCAAGAATCCTCTTTTGACCTCTGCCTTTTGGCAAGGCAGGTTTTTCCCTGAGAAGAGCAGAACTAGTTGCTTCAGATTTGGAAGAAATTGTTTTCTTTCTGCCCGCTCTTGGTGGATTTTCTTTTGCGGATGGAGTTGCTTCTAAAAGCAGACTCTGTTGTTCTTCAGGAGTTCCATCCTTACCATCTTCTGGCAAACCTTGAAGTGAGGGGGAACTAACAGCCCGCGAAGTGATGGTTTGCTTCAAGTTCTCTCTTGAAAGATCCATTTTTTCTTGGGAAGTAGAATTTTCCAAAATCAACTTTTCTTCTTCTCTACAATTATTCTTTCTACCCCTTTCTTTTGATAAGCCCCCTTTTCCCTGAGTAGAAGAACTTGTGACTTCTAACAAGAGGGCCATTTCTTTCCCTCTTCTTTTTCTCAGTTGATTTTCTTTTACAGATGAATCAGAAGTTTGTGACGGGACGCTTTGATCTTTAGGAGCTGCTTCTCCACCATTATTTGCTGGCAAACCGCGTCTTCCTCTAAGAGAAATGTAATTAGTTGTGAGTGATGCCTGAGCAGCTTCTTTCCTTCTGCCCTTTCCTAATGGCTTCTCTTTTGCACAGGATGCCTTTTCCAAAGGCATATTTTGTTCTTCACTAGTCCCCTCCTCTTTATCACCAGTTTCTGATAAACCACATTTTCTCCGGAGAGATGATGAACTTTTTTCCTCTGCTGCTAGATCAATCTCTTTTCCTTTGTCCCTTGTTGATGCATTTGCTTTTGCCTGCATAGTTTCATTTCCCAAAGCTGAATTTTGATCTTCTCTCACAGTCGTCGTTTTATCATCAGCTTCTAGCAACCCACGTCTTGTTCTGATGGGACGAGATCTAGATGTTTGTGATGCTGCAGCAACCTCTCGTCTTCTCCCTCGTCTCGGCAGACCGTCTTCTGTTGAAGAGGGAGTAGCTTCCAAAGCTGACACTTGCTCTTTTACAAGAGCCTCATCTTCACTCTGATCTGCAATTACTGGTTGTTTTTCTACAGAGGTAGGACAAGCTATTTGTGGAAGGGAATCTACTTGCTTTCTTCTGCTCCTCCTTACTTGCAAAGTTTCTGAAGTCTCATGTTGACTTTCTTTGGAAGTTATTCCTTTGTCATCCCCTGGTAAACTCCTTTTTCCTTCAGCTGCTTTGGAACTGGCTGCTTCAAGTTCAAATTTAGCTTTTCTCCCTCTACCTCTTCTACGTGCCATTCCATTTGTTTGCGCTTGATTCTCTGGCAGGATTTCAGTTTGCTTTGCTTTAATTATTCCCTGTTCATTTCTTGTCCTCCTTTGACGGCCACGAGCAAGACTGTCACTGTTTGCAGCAGGGCTGTTCTGGTCCTTTGTGACTCGGTCTGTATCCTTGACACAAACAAAGCCCAAAGAATCTGCAAGACAAGATTTGCCCATTTCTGTTTCTGACTTAATTTTGGGAGTAATTAATTCTACATTGTTTACATCTTTGGCAAATTCATCAGTCTTTGTCTCCAAAGAGTCTTTTTTGCCTCTCCTGTTTCTCCTTCTGTTTGCTTCCAAGTTCAGAGCAGTAACTGGCATTGTGTTTGTCTCTCCAGAAGGTGACTCTGCCTTTAATCTTTGAGATGCCTCTGCTGCATTTTCCCAAGCATTTTCTGCTTCATCTCCCTGAGGTACGTTAATATCACTTTTGATGTGTGATTGTGTTTCAGTTGAAGTTTCCTCAGTTTTCTGAATGTTTTGTGCATTGTCAAGCGCCACACCACAAACCTCTGCTCTTACTTCAGCTAAGTGCTTTCTAGCACTTCTCAAAGACTTAACTCTCTTCTCTGTTATCTTCACTTCACATTTAGTTCCATTTCCAGATTCTTCTGCTGCGTCAGTCTCAGTATGTTCATCTCTTTGTGTCACCTTTGCTGGCGGGTCTTTACGAAGCTTTCTTGTTATCCCATGAGGGTCCTCTGAGGAAGGCTGTTTAACTTGGTCATTTCTAGCTCTTCCTCCTCTTCTAGGTGGAGTCAGTGGTTCCGTCTTTTCTACTTTTTTGACTCCTCTAGTCCTCCTCCCAGGTGACAGAAGCATTTCTTCACTGTCTTCTACACCACCTTCACTAGATTTGTTATCAGGTTTTTCTAAACCTGTTTGGAGTTGATGATTTTCATTTTGAATGCTACTAGAGACACTTACTGTCTTTATGGTTGGCTCATCTTCAGTTACTATTATGTCATCGATGCCACACTCCTGCAAAGTCTGCTTCATATTTGCAAATTCTTCTCGTAGCACTGAAGAATCTTTGTCACGAGACTCATGATTTTCACTCGGCTGTTTTATCTCCTTCGGTTCTTTCCTTTTACCTCTTCCTGGTCTTTGAGTTGCTCCATGTGGTTCCACAAATGAAACAGTTTCAACCTTTTCCTGATCAGGCTGCTTTGAAACAATTTCTTCTCGTACGCAGCGATTTGTTCTCTTTCCTCTTCCTTTGTTTTTAGCTACCGAAGCTGAAGCACCGATCTCTCCCATCTCCTCTTGGGTGCTCTTTATTTCCAGACCTTGCGATTCTTTGCAATTCAAATCCTCTTCACACTGCTTCGCTGAAGTAGGATGTATTGTCTTCCACAGTCTGCCCCTTTTTGGTCTCCCAGTAGTCTGGTCTTCACTAGTTGATGGCTGCTGCTGAGAATCTTCAACTTGTGAAATATTTTCTTTGACTTCTAAAACAGATGGGTTTTTTCCACCTGAAGTTTTTCACATAGAAAAGAGCACAAAAAAAGTTATACTTTACTATGCCTGATCAAAGTACCTGTGAGTTTTGATTCTCCTGAAACATTGTTCAAATAAACCACTACACTGTTACTTCTACACTGATAAAATCCCACCACCAGTGGTCATTGGGGATGACCGCACCAACTCCACGAGCCGTGTATTTGGGACTTTTTAAAACATATGCTAAAACTTCATAATAACATATATAGCCTTGCATATTAATTATTCCTCTAATTAAAATATTTATACTTACCATATTTCTGACTGGAGTAAGGACAAGGAGGTGCAGGATCTTCTTGCTTAGAATCTGTAACATTTGCTGGTCTTACCTAAGGGAATAAGCAATAATCCATTAACACATCTCTGAAAGGACAAGTAGTAATGGAGCCAAGCAACACAAAATTAATGTATAGAAGTATTTGAAAAAAAAAGGTTTTGTCAAATACCTGTCTCTAAAAATGAAATCAACTTAGTTTTATAGTTACACATATTTGATATCAGCAGAAGTATCTCAAACTTGGCACTTGCCATCTAAGCCAGCGTAGCAGTTTTGAAACTGAAAGATAACAAACACTTCACAGAGTTAAAAATAATCAAGGATTAATTAAGTATTCATTAAACTGGCTGAGAAGTGTCTAAAGTGCTCGAAAGGCATCTGGGCTATCAAAGTCAAATCATTTAAGTGCCTTGTAGGGTTCCATTGTAGTTCTACGCTGATGAGCACTAAGCCCAGTGACACTCAGCATTTTATCCATGGATCTGAGAATAAACATAAAAATCAATACCAATAAAATTCACAAAAGAAGGGTAACCCAGAGCAACCTCAGGAACCACTTACAGGGTTCCTTCAAAGAAAATAAGCATTAACACAGGCAAACATGCAGTGGTGAAGCTGTGTCTGTAGAACAGGCGTCAATTCAGTGAGCAGGGAATGAAAGAGCACAGAGAGCAATCGGCTGAGCACAGGGTAACGTGGTTTGTCAAAAGCTTTACACTTCTGGATGTGCAAAGGGGAAAAAAAAGAGAGCTTCCAATTTAATCTGGGCTATGGATTCCTTTCAAGCACAGGCTTTAAAGTCTAAATACATTCACTTTAAAAGCTAAAAACCAAAACAAAACACACAACTATTTTTACCTTTGTTTCCTCTGGTATATCAAACATTTCGGTAACTCCAGCGTAGTCCACTTCAAAACTGGAACGTTTCTGCCTGGGTTCTGCCATAAGACTTTGCAGCCCCACAAAATCATCCACTGATTGACACTTCTCTCTTGGAGTCTTCATTAATCGACTGATACCAAACATACTTTCAACGGGTTCAACTTTTTCCTTTGGTGTCTTGAAAATACGGCTGACCCCAATCATGTCTTCTACTGGTTGATACTTCAGCTTCGGAGTTTTTTTGACTGAATTAACATCTGCCCCATCTTTTACTGCTTCCCTTTTTTGTACTGGAGTCTTCAGCAACTTTTTAAAGGCAATTTCATCTGTAACAGGTTCAAACTCTTGCTGTGGGGTCCTCATGAGCTGCTTGATACCTGATAGGACCTCAGCTGGCTCTGGCTTCTGCTTAGGGGTCCTCATGAGCTGCTTGATACCTGATAGGACCTCAACTGGCTCTGGCTTCTGCTTAGGGGTCCTCATGAGCTGCTTAATGCCCGACAGGACCTCAACTGGCTCTGGCTTCTGCTTAGGGGTCCTCATGAGCTGCTTAATGCCCGACAGGACCTCAACTGGCTCTGGCTTTTGCTTTGGGGTCCTCAAGAGTCGCTTGATGCCTGACAAGGCCTCTACAGGCTCCGACTTCTGCTTAGGTGTCTTCATGAGCTGCTTGATACCTGACAAATCCTCTACAGGCTCCAACTTCTGCTTTGGGGTCCTCACTAGCCGCTTGATACCTGACAATGCCTCTCCAGGCTCCGACTTCTGCTTTGGGGTCCTCACGAGCCGCTTGATGCCTGACAAGGCCTCTACAGGCTCCGACTTCTGCTTAGGTGTCCTCATGAGCCGCTTGATACCTGACAAGGCCTCTACAGGCTCCAACTTCTGCTTTGGGGTCTTCACGAGCTGCTTGATACCTGACAAGGCCTCTACTGGTTCTGACCTTCGCTTTGGGGTCCTAAAAAGCTCCTTGATGCCTGACACAACCTCAGCTGTCTCCGACTTCTGCCTTGGAGTTCTCCTTTTACTTCTTGATGCTTGCTTTTCTGGAATTATTGACAAAGCATCCACAATATTTTCTTCCAGCATAGATCTGTTTTCAGGAGTTTTGGAGGATATTGCATCAAGTATAGAATTTAGAGACTCCTTCTCTCTCAGGATGCAACAAATGCCTGGACTATCATGCTTCTGTTCTGAAGCACCTGAACTATTTAATGGTGACACCATCATCTCTCCTGAAATAAATAGTAAGATTTATGTACTTTGGAAACAGAATTAAGCAGAAAAAAATAAGCATTGAATTCCTTATACTTAGTTATACAATAATTGAAACAGCTGGAGACTTCTGCAAACTCCAATCTAAAAATGTGCATGAACAATTGATTTGGTAATCAGCTTCTACAGGGCACAGCATACACACTGAAGGCAGGAGACAGGATGTCTGGTGGAGTTTTACTTATATGTAAACAAGCAACAACAATGAATGGGTGGTCGTATAATATGGGCATACTGTGAAATTTATAACCTTGTAGATAGTGGTTATCTCCAGGAACAGGCAAACAGGACAACTCGAGGCACCTGAGCATGACAAGAACCGGTTTTATGTCAAGAATAAGAATTTTAGGCTTTAGGTCACTAATAGAACACACTGATGAAGAAGAGAAGATGAAGTAAATGACCACCAGAGGTCACGAAAGACCACTGGAGGCAGAAAAGACCCCAATCCTAATTTAGGATATAGGCATACTCAGACTATGTAAATAAGCTCTGGGAACCAATTAGCATAAGACTGCCCTTTCTAAGAAATATAATGAATATGTATGTTTATCCTGCATATAAACTATGTAGCCAGCTTGCATCGGCACGCACACTTGGAGGAGAGATCCCCTGTTTGTCTGGCACCACAAAATAAAGGATGCTTGCTTAATAACTTCAGTTACTGAGTTTTTCACTGCATCAACTTAAAAAACTGACTATAAACTAATTTGATCTTTTATTTAATATGCTCTATCAAAACCCATCATCTAGAACATCCAAATTAATAAGAGGTGAAAAATATTTTGGTTTATTATTTTAAGTATTGGAGGATTTATTCTTGATTTTCTCTCGGTGTTTCAGTAGATGCTCAGTGTTGCTAAATTCTCAAGAAAACAGGCTTTTGATTTCAAGAATTCTGAGTTATACAGGGACCTTGTTTAGTGGTGGGCTGGAGCTGCTGGATAAATGATTGAACTTGTTGATCTTGAAGGTCTCTTCCAACCAGAATAATTGTATGATTTTTTGACACAATATGTAAGGTTATTAGTGAAAGATGCACAGCAAGGTACCACCTTAATACAATTTTTTCTGACCTGACACTTAAAAAAAAAAAGTATATATATTTTAAATATACTTCTTCTGCAAGATTACACAATAACCTCGCCCTGCCATGAAACTTTGTCACTGGATTTAGGCGTAGCTGCCAACAACTGACTACAGAAGTGCTGTGCTTCAGCACAAGATCTGCCTGAAACGATAGTTCAACATTTTGATGTTTCATACCAAATAAAATGAGGAAGAAAAATAGCACCCACTCAAAAATTAACTGAAACTACAAAATTTCAACATGATAAAAATCAATGGTTCCTTTTATATGGGTTGCCAGATGCTTCATCTCAGTACATCCAGTCTGCCTAGGCTGAGACTAGTCATTATCTCAAGCAGCAGACACTTCACCACCCCTAAATACACCTAAACATTCCCTTTCTTTCCCAGTAACAAACATACCCGTTTCTTCAGGAGTGTGCAATTCAGAAATTTCCTCTGCAGTAAACGTTGGTGTAAAATCAGTATTCTGAAGAGTGGCCAAAGGTACTGTTTTTCCGCTCTTATTTTCAGGTGTTTGAAACATTTCGGTCATCCCTAGAAATAGGTATGCAGAGAACCGAGCATGTGTTTAGACAAGAGAGTTATAGAGTTGGCAGAGTGGGCAATGGGCTTTAAAGCCTCACCTGTGAAGCTTTCATCCATATTCGTGTTCAGCTTCAAGGGAGGTTTTTTTACCACTTTAGGGACCTGTCCAGTTGTTTTGACTGTGGTCGAATAAGCTTTACCTACAACTATTGTAGCAGGTGACTTTGCATGACCTGTACTAAAATGACCTTTGACTTTTCTTTCTGGAGTCTGCAGAGGGGAAAGAAAGGGGAAAAATGAAGTTAGAAACAAGACTCCTTTTATAAAAAAAAAAAATTAAAAAAAAAAAATCTACCTTTCTTATATGCTGTGACAAATACGTCAACAACCACTTAACACCAGACTAAAAGCTCAGAAGCTTCCAGCTTCTGTAGCAAAATACCTAAGAGCTCTTTGCGATTATGGCAGAACAAAGAAATATGAAAAAATTAAGAATACCTTTGGTGATTGGGTTGTCTTCTTCCGGGACTTTCCTTTTCGGACGCTTTTTTTAACAGTCTTTGACTGTGGTCTTGCAACACCTGATTTTACCACTTCTGCCCAAGATTTGGCAACTAGAAAGCAAAAGGGAAATGGCCACTTAAATTCTCAGGTCTGTAAGTGGAAGTTCACAAATATTTCTTTACGAATTCAATGGATTTGCTGCAGTCAGGTATAGGAAAAGGGTAGTTGTACCATCTTACAACACCTATACTGAAGTGCTCTCTGAAACACTTTCAATTAGAAAACCCAATTTCAGCTGAAGTTCAGTAAATGTCCAGGTATCTGGTATGGCTGTTTCCACAACAAAACAACAACAAAAAGCTTCATACAGTGTCATAAAGATGTTAAATCCTAGAACTGAATGCTGACCAAATTCTACCCTCACTCATTTTGTAAGGAAATAATTTTTCCAAGTAGGAACTTGGCATGAGCCTTTTGGTCTCAATCATTTTTATACCTGAGCTTTTCCCTGGTAGGACAAGAGATTTAACATCAGAGAAAGGGCTTCAAAGTGAAACACATCCAGCTTTTCTTTCACCACCTTCCCACGGAATTTTGTAGTCAGGAAATTATTTCTTTATATAACAATATAAATCTAAACAATATAGATCTAACAATATTTAGATCTACATAGGCTTTAATTTTTTCTTGTAGCAACTTCTCCTTATAACATAGTCTGAAAATTCCCAAAGCAAGTTTACCTTTATCAGAGCATCATTCTGTACAGAGTAGAGGAAGCAGGGATTTGGTTATAGCTCTGTAATAAATGAAGTTGTAAGTTGGTAGGACACCTGACACGTTTACTTTGGAAATAGGCTATGAGAAGACAGGGATCATATAAAAGTAACTTTTTTTTCTTTTCCCCTTAAGTAGAGATTAAAAGGAGAATGCCATTCCAGAAGAAAAGAATATTATTCTCTTGTCAGAATTGCTCTGCAAGTTGGAGAAAGTCTGTAAATAAAAAAGAACTTTCAAAAGCTGTCATTGTTAGGATTCTGGATACATCAAAAGAAAGCCAAAAGTTATGGAGGAAATGATCTGAAAAAGCTGGAAACACAAGTTTTATTTTGGATACAAAGTAGACATCCAAAATGTTTAAGACCTGGGGTGTTCTTTTCATATTACAGACAAAACTGATGCACTGACATGAAAAAAACACTTTCACAGAGGTGTGATGAAAACCAGTATGTCATTAATGTTTGTCAAGTGTTCTGCTGCTTTCACAATGAATGGAAAAACCAAAGCCTCTGAAAAAACTAAGAAACAAAACAAACACAAAAACCCAACCGACACACACTAAAGAAAAAACAGCAAACAACCCCAACACTTATTTCATTAAGAAAGACTAACACCACTCTCAGCTGCATTAAGCAGGAGGTATTAAGAAGGTCTGTTTATTTATTTCATCATGTAAGAACTATAACCACAAGACCATCACTGGGACGTTGTATGCAGCATGTTGTTCAAAATTTTAAAATGATGCTAAAAAAATGGGAGATAAAATAATAAAAATTCCAGTGTGAGTGGCGGTGTTGGTGGCAAGGTTTAAATTTGGCTTTGAAAGAGTCAAAGTGATTTAATTTGCAAAAGCAGATGAAGAAGGTGCCTTATCTGCAAGTATCTTCCAAGACAAAGATTTCAAGTTCCCTTCCATCACGTTTCCAATGCTGTCAAAACTATTTCAAACCCGTGTTCTGCATTCAAATGTTCTACTTAAAAATATTCTAATCAACACCCAGTTATCATCCTATTTTTAATTATATCTGCTATATTTCTGTCAACAGTTAAGTGCAGCCCACTCCACGGATGAAGGTTGTGAGCTCTGTATGAAAAAAAAGACAGAAAGCCAACAAACTGAAGCTAGATTGCCATAAAGTGCACATCTTCAAATCAAAATGGGATGTCACCGATACAATTTGATTTAGTTTACTACTTGAACCTGAGGGACTTGAACGATCACTATTGCAAGTAAACTTGCAAAGAGAACCTCAATTCTACCACTGTTGAACTTCTGAACTTAGTATTTGTGTTCTAAATACTGGTTTTGATACAGTTGAGTAATTTGCTTTAGGAATACAAGAGAACACAACACTGTGCAATTCTTAATCGTTTCCACTGAGTCCAACAATCATCAGAACGTAATAAGTAACGTAATGAAATAAGAGGCCTGCTTCAGTTTTGTTCCTGTATGTTAAAGCATAAAATTAATATTAGAAATTAACTGCTGAAACAAACCTAGTAAATTAGCCCTAGAGGCACCGCTGCTTCTTTTTGCTTTGAAAACTGCTACAGCCCCACTTCTCCTCTTCGTGGGAGTGACCTTCAAAGCAAGTTGTGCACTTCTGGTTAACTGGTCGGGTGTAGCTGTTGTACAGGTCTTATCATCTTGGTGAACGTGAGAAGATTTAGGTGTTTGCACTCGGGCACCACTTTTCTCCTTTGTATTCATGTCTTCTGCAACAGTACCCTTCTCTTCTGCAATCGGTAACGAGGTCACGATGTGAGAAATGGAGAAGCGTCCTTTTCTGTAAGGTGCTGGAGAGCCCAAAGTAAATTTATTTGGTGTTGCTTTTGGAGAGGCAGGGCTTGAGGCTGCTGAGGACTTTTGGGCTTGTAAATGTTTTGGTGACATTTTTTCTTTCTGCAAATGTTCAGAAAGTTCCTGGTAGAAAAAAAACAAACAAACAAACATAAAGAGGAAATGTTACTGCACGTGGCTGAACTACAAATGCTACACCTTTGACAGGTAAATACAACAGTTTAAAATATCATCAGATCATTTAAAAAAAGCCTTAAATGTTATTCTCTGAAAAGAAACTTATAGCAAGTTTTAAATGTCAAAATCATCTCAAAAGACACATGCAAATTCAACTGAATAAATTAACAATTCAGTTATTCCACTTTATTGAAAAGTTTTGTTCACATCAAGTACCCTACACAGTTTTTTAACTAGTTGAAATCAACAGCAAATGTTTTCAAACTTCTGGGTAAAGCACACGGCAGTAGCTTGCAGTCCGGCAACAAACTACTGCTGGTTTTTGTTATTTACGGTAAAATGGAACCTGTAGATGCTGCTGCTAAATAATGAACACACAGAAATACACTCATGCATATGCATGAGAATGAGCAGCAGCGTGTGAGGTGAATAAAACCAGACCTCCTGCATAAATACAGTTAGATGTAAAGGGTAAGCTGAGCCCCTCCTACGATGCAGAAATTAGAAGAAAAGCTGATTAAAATTTGCTGATTTCAAACACAGTTTTATTTTGCAATTAAAATTTCCACTTCCTAACACACATCTAAATGAGGTTTACTACTCAGTTTTAGAAGTCTTAGAATTTATCAAGTCTGTTCCCATTATACTTGTCTTGGCAATATGCTTGGTCTTAACACTTACCTGCACTGCAAAGTGCTTCAATCCCTGAGCCTTTTTCAGAACGGCACGTGGCGAGTTTCCAAAGGGCAGGCTCAGTCTGGCAGGGATTGCACCTCTTTTGAGGGGCGAGTTGGGAGGCAAACTTTTATCAAAAAGTTCTGGACTTAGCTGACCACCAAAAGACACCCTCTTTCTTTTTCCTAAAGGCTGAAGTAACAAATCAGCACTTTTCCTCTTCTGCAAAATCCTTTTTTGCTTGCCTAAAAAAAAAAAAAACAAACCAAAACACCCAATTGAAACTATTTCTACATAGCTAAGAACCCAAGTCAACACTTTAAGCAGGACAGAAAACATGGTCTAGCATTTTAAAGATGGGAATGTAGCAGAAGGTAACGAAGAAAAACAGATTACATTAAGTCTTATATGTATTATTCTGCACGTCTACAGTCAAATATAAGTACATGATAAATATTTTAGATCTATGTCAGAGATGAGTTCTGCATTTTGTGGAAAGTGGAAAAATTCTCATAGAAATGCTACGAGAATTTCTCAAATATAAACCAAACGAATGAGGCAGGGGATTAAACTTATTTACCTGATTCTTCTGCAGCCACCAGGCCAGAAATATTAATTTCTGAGACAGGAGCCTCACTGTCTTGCAGTGCAGTAGCATTTCCAGAAGACTTTCTCCCTGATGACAATCTACAAGGTCTTGTAACACTGACATCTTCCAGAGCTTGTTTCTGGTGGAACCCCTTTGTGGGCAGCTCTTCTTTAGTTCCACTCTCTTGTCTGTCTGCAGTATTCTCATGATGTTCTTGAGTGGCATTTGCCTCTGATGCTTTCTCAGTCAGCACTCCAGAGGTCCTTGGCCTACCCATTTTTTTCCCAGAGCCAGATTTCTGACCAGCAGGAGATGCCACTT
This sequence comes from Ceryle rudis, assembly GCA_033439905.1. NCBI lineage: Eukaryota > Metazoa > Chordata > Aves > Coraciiformes > Cerylidae > Ceryle > Ceryle rudis. Next base: position 3,204 of record JAAGNO010030277.1, on the reverse strand, counting down.
CTGATGTTAACTCCTCTGAGGCCCACGTCTCTGATCGGACACTTTCGTTTGGTAATTCTTTACTTTGCCTGTTACTTCTTCTGGGACTCTTGGAATTAGAATGCATTTCAGAATGTCCCTCTTCTGGCTTAATGAAGTTTGCCTGATCGCAAATTTCTTTCAGAGCTGCTTCTTTTACAGGTTTTCCTGGCGTAGCTTGTTTACTATTTCGTCTTTGTTTTAAGCCTTTATTTTCTGCCAAAGGCAGCTGTTTGAGGCCATCATTTCTGCTCGCTGGACCTTCCCTTGGAGTCTCAGCTAATACTTCTGAAAGCGCCTTACGTTTCAGTGACAAACGGCGCCGACTTGTTGGAGTATCAGCATTTACAGGATTCATTCCACTAGTTTCTTCAGTAGGCGATGGGAAATGAGACCGAGGACTCTTCCTTCTGGATGTTGGTGTAGACAGAACACCTAATTCAGAAACATTTGTCGTCTGGGTTGTTTGTGTGGATTTATCTATTGATTTTGCAGGGCTGCATCTTACGGCGGCATAATCTAAGCGCACTATAGGGCATATCTCCCGTGGACGTGCTGCACTTCCATCGCTCTCCTTACTGGGTTGGGTTGTAACTTCAATACCTTTAGATTTGCCTGGGGTACTTAATTCCTTATGATCTTGCAAGTCACTTATTTTCCCAGGATCTCTCCACATGTCCATTGAAAAGGAACTTTGGGGACTTCTGGTAAAGCTCTTCCTGGTAGCACTTCCTACAACTGAGATCTGGTTAAATTCTAAAGTGATCACATCTTGCTTTACTTGGATTTTACATTCTTCAGTATTTTCACTTCTGCCTATTTCTTTTTCCTTAGTCAGACTTCCCAGGTCATAAACACAACTTGAAGATGAAATCCGAGCACTTGGACGTATCAGAAAATTCTTACCATCTTCTTTTGCAGCTTGTTGAGATAGGTTTTCCTGTTGCAGAGGTTTTTTCACTTTAACCTCATGTTTCAGTTTTTCGTAGAGTTTACTAAAGGGAGACATTTCAGTTTGCTTTTGAATAGATCGACGTACTCTGTATGAAGATTTTGGTGTTTGTAGTTGGATAGGTAACGTTTTGGAAATATTTTTCTCCGTACTTTGTTTGTTTTCATTGGCATTTTTTTCTTCATGCTCAGCTTTATCTACAAAGTAAGTAAAACAGAAAAAAAAAAGCGATACAGTTACTTAAAAACTGCAGTTATAAAAACGAGTTCCCTAAATAGATGTAAAAATTCTTTCCTTTCCTCTCCCAAGACAGTCAGCCAGGGTCCAGGATACAGCACTGCAAATAAAGCTCTGTTAACAAGAACAATTTCTCTCGTAATAGAAGCATCAGTATCTAAATGTTTAACTTGTACTCTGGAAATTCTCTCATATGCAGATAAGGCAGTTGGTATTTCACACTTTTGGTTTTTTTCTTCATAATCACTGGCTCCTGTACATCTTCTTTCAGGGCTGCCACGAGATAAATCTATGAGCAAATTAAACAACTGTTTAGATCAGCTGACCACAACTCAGTCGGCTTTTTGTCCTGCATTTCCATAGGTGCTATATTACTGGAACTGTGGCAGTTCTTTAGGGTAAAGCCCTAAAAAGCACTAAATGCCACTTCCCAGATGAGACACAGCAAGGTGACACCAAGCTGAGTGGTGCAGTTGACACACCTGAAGGATGGGATGTCATCCAGAAGGACCTAGACAAGCTGGAGAAGTGAGGCCATGTGAACCTCATGAGACTCAACCAGGCCAAGTGGAAGGTCCCACACAGGAGACATACAAGGAAAAGCCCATCAATTATCTTCTGAGAATGGGAAAAAACAATTGAGGGGGGAAGAGAGACATGGAAGAGAATGGGAAATTAGATCTTTCTATGAAAGCTTTTACCCAACTGCACACAAATACATCAGTGGTTTTTTTTTTTTTACTAAGCTGACAAGCTGTTCCCTTAAGGTTGAGAACAACAAATCACAGTCTGTTGTATCGTAGGACGGTGTTGGGGAACCTGTCACCCGAATCCTGCGACTAAAGATGCACTCACAACAACCTGCTGAAATGGGACACACTGAAGCAACCTGGGGTTTTGCACTGGAACAAACATTTTGCCACAAAAACCAAACCTGTCTGTAGATAAATACACTTCATCTAACAAACCTTGTACCTCACCCTGAAAATCAGCATTACCAGAGATGTGAAGGAGGGGAAGGTGAAGTCCTGGCATTTAGCCAGTCTGTGGACTATACCCAGATTTAGCAGCTCTAGGAGATTTTTACCACATCTGCATGAAATGACTGTTGTAAACAATTATTTCAACCACCAAAATTAACCCGTCTTACTTATCTCCAAAATGATACTTGCTTCCATTTCTTATTAGAGCAGAACTGATGAGATAATGCAGTATTTGCTCAAAAGGGATCTAGCTGTATTGTAGGTCAGCAGAGAACTGCAAGTTAAATGTTAATCACAGAGGTGAATTTCCACTCGTTTGATACCACCGAGAAGTTAAACGTACTAGGCAATTGTCTCGCGTTTCGGTTTCAACAGACATTTGTGTTGCAGGTCTAAAGGCAGGGCACTGACAGAGCAAGGGGTATGGTGTTCTGATTGAAAAGTCTTAAACTAGATTTCTTTTGCTTTTTTTAACCTTGGGGTTTTTTTCTCTTATACTAAGAAAAAAATGCAGTTGAGGGGGAAGAAGAAAAAGCCCTCATAAAACAAGTACTGACCTGAAGCATGAAGACTTTTAGATCCTGGAGGTTGTTTGTGTAATAATTCCACTTCTGCCACCTGCTGAACATGAAGAACCTGTAAATTTGTACAATATTACAGCAGAGCAAGAAATATTTTACAGTTTGGCTTTCAACTGTATATTGAAAACTCACAGATTTATAAAAGTATGTGCATTGTTTACTAAACAGGCTTAAAAACATTCAATGAAATCCTAGAATATTTCAGAATACTGACCACCATTTCAGGTGCAGGATGAGTTTAAATCTTGTTTTATCATTAAAATAATCAGCTCTAAAAGCAGCTGTAGGATAAGAATATATATATACAAGCATAGTTGAACCTCACCTTCTCGCCAGACCTAGCAGAAAAAAATTATTTAAGTAAGAAAATAACAACATTCTTCCCCTTTAAGGAAGAAAACTTTGTAGAGAAAAAGAAAGATGACAAATAAAT
>JAAGNO010030276.1:0-18804 GCA_033439905.1 Ceryle rudis | reverse complement strand
CTTGGCAGCTCTGTACCCATCCTGTTAGCTCCCACATCAGACTCACAGCTCTCCTTTGATAAGAAGAATAGAAACTTTCCTTGGCAGCTCTATACCCATCCTGTGAGTTCCCACAGCAGGCCTGCATGCATCACCCTATTGGCGACCATCAATCAAAGTATTATCGAACCACCCTTACAAGGTCCCTTCCAACCCTGACAATTCTATGATTCTGTGATTCTATGACACCAAATTGACCGGGAGTGTTGATCTATTCAAGGATAGGAAGGCTCTGCAGAGGGATCTGGACAGTCTGGATTGGTGGGCTGGGGTCAATGGGATGAGGTTTAACAAGGCCAAGTGCCAGGTCCTGTACTTCAGTCACAACAACCCCAGGCTATGCTACAGACTTGAGGAGGAGTGACTGGAAAGCTACATGGCAGAAAAGGACCTGGGGATGCTGGTGGATGACATGAGCTAGCATGTGCCCAGGTGGCCAAGAAGGCCAAGAGCATCCTGGCCTGTATCAAAACCAGTGTGTCCAGCAGGAGTAGAGAAGTGATCATGCCCCTGTACTGCTGAGGCCACAGCTTGAGGACTGTGTTCAGTTTTGGGCACTACAGTATAAAATCGACACTGAGGTGCTGGAGCAAGTTCTGAGAAGGGCAAGGAAGCTGGAGGGTCTGGAGAAAACATCTTATGCGGCACGCCTGAGGAACATGAGATTATTTAGTCTAGAGAAGACGGGGCTGAGAGGAGACCTTATTGCTCTGTACAACTGCCCCAAAGGATATTGCAGTGAGGTGGGTGTTGGTCTCTTCTCCCAGGTGACAAGTGTAAGGACAAGAGGAAACGGGCTTAAGTTGCACTAAGGATGGTTTAGTTTGGATATAAGGACATTTTTTTTTCTGAGAGTGGTTAGGCATTGGAACAGGCTGCCCAGGGAGGTGATGGAATCACCATCCCTGGAAGTGTTTAAAAATGTCTAAATGTGGCACTTCAGGACATGGTTTAGTGTTCCTGATAATATTTAGTAGATGGTTGGACTTGATGATCTTGAAGGTTGTTTCCAACCGTAATGATCCTATGATTCTATGATTCTAAATGTTTGCAATTTTTGTCAAACTTTTTGCTAGAGCTAACAAAGCACATTTTGAAAACAACATGCTTTAAGGCCTAAAGAAAAGGTGGCAGATCCAGATTTGTTGGGGCTGTGAATGGTCTGGCAGGAGTAGGTGAGGGCCAGGAAGAGAATTCAAAGCCAGCAGCTTTTCTGGGGGAGCCACTTTCAAGACCCACCTGGATGTGTTTCTGTGTGGCATGCCTTAGGTGTTCCTGCACTGTCAGGGGGGTTGCAGTCAATGATCTCCAGAGGTCCCTTCCACCCCTACCATTCTATGATTCTGTAATGGCTACATGTTTTCAATTTTGCTGTTAGGGTTTTTCTGAGCTCGAAAAAGCACATTATGAGTAGAACATACTTTTGCGACTGCAGGCCAAAGCAAAGGTGGCAGGTGCAGATTTCTTGGGGCTGTGAAAGGGCTGCCAGGAGAAGGTGAGATTCAGCAAGAGAATTCAGGGTAGTACCTTTCCTAGGGGAGCTACCACTAGAAGTTTTCCATTATGGACTTCAGCTATTTGCAAGATGTAATAAAGCACATGGCAATGCAACACGTTTCACAGTCTAAAGGAAAGGTGGCTGCTCCAGATTTCGTGGAGCTGTGAAAGATCTGCCAGTAGAAAGTGATATTCAGCAAGAGAATTCAGGGCTAGCACTTTCCTGTGGGAGCTATCACTAGATGTTTTCAATTTTGCATGAGTGCACTTCGAAAGAGCAAATTAGCACTTCGGAATGCAACATGTTTTGCAGCCTAATGTAAAGGTGGCAGCTCCAGATTTCTTGGGCCTGTGAAAGGGTTGCCAGGAATAATGTGGGGTTTGTAGTGAGTCTGGGTTTTGGTTTTGATTTGGTTGGTTTGGTTTTTTTTTTGGTGGTGGTGTCCTTTGGGAAGTTGTTTTTGTTTGTTGGTTTGTTGTTTCTTTCCTGTCACTGGAAAATAGTAAGTGTAGACCTATTTTGGAATAAATGACAACACTGTTTTATCAAATCTAGATCATAATGCTCAAGATATTTCACTGTGATAATTTATTTTTTATAATAAAAGAGAGCTTCATCCACTTAGATTCCAGTAACTGTTATCCTACAAGAAATTGTTTTTGAATTCGGAAATCATAGTGGTGAACTCAAGAAGTGTGAGCTGGCTGAAATTCTTCCTAAAAGTAATACTCAAAAGAAAGTGACAAGGCTGGAGAAATATTACCAGTGTTTCTCTGGGGTTAGTCTTGGGACCTGTTATATTTTGTATATTTACCAGCGTGTTGAGGTGAAACTCCTAGATGGGACAAAGTTGGGAGGTACTGCCAGTGCTGAGGAAGACTGGATTCTTGTTCAAAAAGAATTAAACTAACTTTTTTACTAGTTGCTGGTAGTGTCATATAAGTACCATAATGTCATATAAGTACCATACTGTACAAAGCCATACACTTTGAGTGCAATAATAACTTCATCTATAACCTGGGGGGTTGTAAACTGGAAGGAAGATAAGTGGAAACAAATCTAAGTGTCTTTGTCAGTGCAAGGATGAGTATTATTAGACAGTGGAATATAATTATGGTAGAAAAGATAATGCAGCCGTGGAAGGTGAGAGGATTTTATCAGAGATAAGGAAATGATGGTACCATCTTACACAGAGTGTTAACTCCTTTTGAGTATTCCTACAGTTGTGTTTAGCTATTTTCAGACAAATGAACTTAAACTGTGAGAGGTACAAAGAAGTGATATAGGATGAGTAAGGCAATGAAGCTCCATGATTTGCAGGATAATTAGAAATGTTTCATACACCCGAACAAATAGAGGCTTCTTGGGTGATCAATCATTACATACATTGGGAGCAAATGCTGATAAATTGATAGGTTTGGTGTCCATGATCACTTAGTCCTAAGCCTCTCTACTGAGATCGCTAGCAAAGCTGCCAATTGCTGTTCAGTAGTTTTTTTAATATCATGTGGATAGCTGACAGATGTTAATTCCAAACATCCACAATATTTTTATATGTGGCACTGACAAGAAGATTGCCAGTAAGACTTTATTTTTATTAGTAATGTAAAAAGTATTCAGCAACCTTAAAACATGCATGCCATTTTACAATTTGTCTGCAGATTACTTACAAAAGAAAGAACTATTCTTTGAGATCTTACTGAATTTCCTCTTGTTTGGTCTTTTGAACTTGGCTCTGGTGATATCACTCCCCTACCCTTGCCTAATGAACCAGCTTACCATGATGACAGCTGCTTCTGTCTGGTTTTGAGTTTCAATAACTCCATAAGTGCAAAGTGTGATGACATCATGCTCCCTAGGGTGTCAGTTATTAGCTGCTAAAAATAGTTACAGGCAAACACAGAATAGAAAAATCTAATGTCTGTTGAAACCACTACTGAATGGGAAGGTAAAGATACAGAGCTCAGCTGAGGGTCTTTTTATTTAAATGCAAGGGCATCAACATTGGACTGCAATCCTGGCAAACGTGGCAGATGATGCTTTAGGACTTGTGAGCTGGGAGAGCCCACAGAAACAAGTTTATCCCCGGTGCAATTACAAATCTGCCATGGTGAGCTTTCTGTGTTTATTTCCCACTGGTTAGGTTATCTGACCTGAGTAACCTGGTCTTGCAGTTCTTAATGTAAGTGTAACTGGGGGATTCACAGCACAAGCATGATGTCAGTGTTGCTTCCAGTATAATCACCATTCTATTAAAAAATAAACCACAATGCAATATTCATATTGTAAAATGAAGTGTTCAAAGGCCAAGAAAAAATGTACAGGAAAAGCTATATGCACACATAAACGGTGTTTCCACTCTCCAGGTTCAGGAAAACATCCTGCTCAGCATGTGTTTTGAGGCTATTTGTGCATATTCTTTGACGCCACTTACAACCTTTAGGCCTTGATTACAGATCTATGAGCTAAGATAGGCTTGAAGACAGAGGTCACATTTTCAGACTTTAACTTAATTCCAGTTTTGTAACGTAGACTTCTGCTTAGTATTTCTGTGGTACTAGAAAGTTGTTTCACATACTAAGCTGCTCCAAATTAAATCTGCTCTAATAAAGAAAACATATAAATACAGAAGCAATATGAAATGAAAGTTAGGATTAACAGAGGACTGGGTGTCTCACAACCTTTGAAAATCTCATCCTGTTTCTTTTTATACTAATTAGGCCATGGACAGAAATGTTCAACAAGACTTGTCAGTGCTGTTGGAAAGTTTTCTAACCTGAACCAATTATAGCAGTCTTTTCAGCACTTCCTAACTTGCTGTTAGGGTAACAGCAAGCTCAGGTAGAAGTATGAAGTTGTGACTCTTTCAGACAGACACTGGAGGTTGTCATTCCAAGTTACAAATACTAACCCATAGGCCTGAAACTCCCTTGACCAAAGTATCATCCTTTCCTCACCTGTTTGGGGTCCCCTACAACAGCTTCATGGTGATTCAAAACCATCAGAAATCACTTGTAACTGCCACTGGTCCCCTTAGCAGGGAGAACAACATGTTTTCCCTTCAGCTTTTGCATCCTGGTCCCACACTGCCTGGTCTTCTCTTTGTGGCCAGTACGCATCCAAAAACTACAAGTCTGCTGATCCTACAGAGCCTGACTCACGTCTCTGTCAACCACTTGCAGCAATCTTCCCCAGAGGGAGTGAAGAGCTGGATGGATGTTTTGCTGCAGGTTATCAGAGTAAGTACTAATGAATCAATGGATCCACTACAGTAGTTAACTACTTTGCAAGATCTAATTACAGGAACATTGTGAGGTAGAAAATAGTTTGATTTTACCATGTTCATCCCATTAAAGATGATGTCTCTAAAAGATATTCCCATCCTATCATTATTTCCTTGTGCTGATTCATCTATGTTCAAGATTGATTAGAGCCAGGACTGGATTCTGCCTTGTTGCTGATAATGCTTTTTGTAAATCCGTTTGATAATTGTCATGGATAAAGCTGAAGAATCCCTGGGTCTTCGCTTGAGGGGTGCAAGATATAAAGTAGAAGTTTTTCTTGCAGATCATAAGGCATTTTGTGTCAAATTACATTGTCTCTGTTATGTAGGATTTCAGATAATGAATGTGATAGTCCCTTTGGTCCTTTAAAAATGAGAATTTATGACTCAAAAGGTGCTCCTCTGTCAGTCACAAAATTTTTACCATTACACTGAATCTTATTTTTAATGGTATAATATCACATCCTTTCAGTTGCAAGCATGGTAAGTTGAATGCAAACTGATTTACAGCCATTTTCTTCAATCTGCAAAACAGGTATTAAATACAGATAGATAGATAGATGAAATTCTGTATTCAGTGGTGGTGGCCAGAGGGGCTAAATACAATAAAAAAATATATAATAAAAACCCCAACTTATTGCAGATATAATTTCCTGTTGGAACACTGGCAAAGTAGCGCTGATGTGGCATACATTTACTGTGTCATCTATAGGTGATGGCACTATCTTGCGTGTTCTGTTTTCATGGTTAAACTAAGAAGTGTAGAAAGCACTCTCAGCAAGAGATAAAAGTATTTGAGCCTTAGGTCTGACTTAAGCTGAACATTAAAACCCATGTGCTATGCTTTTCGTGGTCAAATGGACTTGCAGTATAAGTAAATTATCTCAGTTTAAAACAAAGCAATGTAGAAAAGTGAACTGTGTAAATGACTGAATGCATCTACCTGATTTTTATGAAAAAATCTAAGGATGGTGGACCTAAATAATTAATAAAATTAGAGTAAAAGTCTTTGTAAAACACCTGTGGAGACACATATATCAGTTTTACATATCTGAAACAAGATCACACTGAAATGATGAATAATTCAACAAAATCTATGCTTAGAACATATTTAGATCCGATAGCAGGAAGCCAAGTCCAGATAAATTCAGACTGGAAATGGGGCACATGTATCTATTAGTGTGGGTCATTAAACGTGAGCGTATCTAGACAAGAAGCATGCGGTATTTCACACGCACAGTAAATTGAGGGTTTGTCTATGTAAGATTACACACATGTAATACAAATTAACATTGACAAGTTAAAGGATCTGATGTAGGAACTACTTAGGGAATACAATTGACTCTGTTGCTATAAAATGTCAGACTGAAAGATTAAAATAATCTCCCTGGCTGGAAAATACATGAGTCTATAGCAATAGCTGTGTCCTCTATGTGCACAGCAGACAGAGAAAACGCAAAGGTTTTCATTCTACTGTATAAGAAGCCATTAATGGCCCTGTCTTACCATGAATTTTCACAGGATTAGATAGTAAGATCCTCATCACCAAGACATTCACACTAAAGTGAAATTTGAAGATTGCCTCGTATGTAAGTTTGTGAGACAGAGTCCTTATCGAAAGAAATAGTGCTGTCAGCAGCACTGTTTGTTTGAATTAAATCTGCATATTTGATCTAGTGATTGATGCTGATCTCAACTTTTATGTAGGATATAAATTGAATACATTACATTTTCTAATGTGCCAGCCCAACATTCTCTGATGCAGCTACCAAAGCTGAAGTAAATGGAATTGGGCAGTGTTTTCCAGCCTGAGGTGACAAGCTACTAGAAATTTCAGGTTCCTAAATGTAAATGTAGTATAGACATCAAAGTTGAAAGATATCTCAGAAATTATCCAAAGATATATATTATTCTGGCAATAAACTGAAATCAGCTATTACTGCTGACACTGTGCCAGCCCAGCAATGGAGTAATCTGATATATTTCAAGAACCATGTAGTTCAGTGTCCTGTAACAGCATCCGTAACCACCAGCCTCTCAGTGAAAAACTTGAGAAGGCTGTTTTTTGTTTTTTAACTGTTAACTTCACATTCTTATGCCTTCCTTCCTCTCTAAGCTTCCTTTTTGGGAAGATGAAACCTAGTGATGCAGTGTTTGCCTATAGGGGTCCTTTTTCCTCTGAACATAGAGAACCCCAGAGAACAAATAAACTGTTGCTGATCCTGCACATTTGCAAATACATTGGCAGATCTGGCTCGTGTGTAAGGACACAAGGATCCGGCTCCTAGGGAATAAACGTCAAAGAACATGAAAAGAAAAGCCTTAGTAGGCACTGGGACTATAACAACAAAGAGTGCTTCCAAACTGCAGTAGTGAAAACCACCAGGAAATGTGGAATAGCATGATAGAAACAATAAGAATGATGGTTCTCAGTCAGGCACTGAATCAGGGGGAAAAAAAAAAAATGCTCAATCCAAGTGAATTGAAACCACTTACATTCCTGGAATTTAATTATTTCTTCTTTATCAAAAAGGAAAAAAAAAAAAAAAAGAGGCTAAGAACGTAATTATATGTTGCAGAAAGACTTACATGGCAATTTCTGTCTCCCAGGCTTATGTTCAGGGTACTAACCAAAACTCTGACACACTTTCTGTAGTGAGCCTCAGCAATGTTGACTATTTTTCAGTACTTCCTCTTGGAGACTTTCTTTTAGTCTGTGTTCTCAGCAGGCTTTTAGAGGAAGCTCTGGGTATTATTTTGTGTCCAGAATAAACAGAAAGCACAGTACTGTCTTCTGTGCATAGGCTCTCTCCTTCCCTTGTGAATTTACAAATATTGTAGAAAAACAAAATGATCACAAAAATAGTGTTTTGTTAAATGATCGCTCAAAATGAGTGCTGAGGACTCAGTTCCTTGTTTTATCAATGAGTTCAAGCATATCAGTTCCATAATTTACTGTTTATGTTGTGAAGGCCTTCAAGGAAGAGCTGAGGCCTATGGAACATCTCTCCTCTTTCCTGTCTTAGGCTGAGAATGTTTTCATACCATTCATCACTACTTAGATGCAGAGCATCTGCAGACTGTTCCCAAGTATCTGTTTTCAAAGTACACTGATGTTTTGCCAGTCATATGTCCTGAGGGAACCTACTCCCACTGGTCTGAACAATATGACCATGAAGGAAGGTAAACAGTAACTGCATTATGTCCTCCAGAAGATGGATAGACGTTAAAGGATATATGTTTTCGTGCACTGTGTTTCAGGGCCTTGCTCATAAATTGCACAACACTGCTAAGTGTGTTTCCTAGCATTTAAAAATGAATTTAAATCAAGGTTGTAAAACAAAAAATTGTATTCATATGCTTCGTGGACTTACAATGATGGACATAGAAAATGCTAAAAAAGAGAACAACTGCAATTAGTCTCTAAAGAACCTAATCACAATACAAATTTGACAACCAAGATTTCAAATAGTGCACTATATACTCACTAAGAATGTCTTTTTGTGTTGACTTTGTTGATGTATGGATGTTTGTTGGAAATAATTATATTAAGATCAGTTATTTATAAAACGGTATCATTTAATAATAAAAATCCATTTGCTTATGAATGCATTTAGGCTACTGCTTGGACATACCCAGAATCACCCAGTCATCGAAGAGGGTCTCCGTCATTCTTAATTGGCTGAGGAGTAGAAAAGGACCAGGGCATTTTCCTATAGACTTTTTTCTGTCTCTGTGCTATAATGCCCTGAGGGAGATGAGTGTCCACAAGACACTGCTATATCACAGAGACCACTGGGTTAAATTAACCAGCATAGAATTAAAATTACAAAAGTTTTACAGGGTTGCAAGTAGCATTATCTCTCATTATCCAAAAGAAAGTTTATTTCTCACTACTTCCCTTGAGAGAGAAGTTAAAAATTGCCCTATTATGGGATGAGGACTGACCACTGGACAGACAGAAAAAGCAGTCTGCGAACTAGCATGGCCAGCTGGAGACCAGCCAGTATGACTGTGACTGGGATCCCCTGAAACAAAACTGTGCAGCAGAAACTGCTACCCACTGCCACTGGAGAAGGTATCCCCCAGCAGGTGCCACCTGGAGAAGCCAGTGATAGCCTGGCCTGTGAGAGTCAGAGACAAAGCAAGGAGAATGGGAATGAAGGAAAAAGAGGAAGGGGAATAGTGTGAAATGGAATTAATAGTTTGTGTGCTGGCAAGATCGAACTGCATTGCACTGTTGCAGTGTTTTGAAGTACATTTTGTCTTAGGACCAGACTCTCCTTATGTCAGTTTAAGTCATCGGTTTAATACACAGTGATGCAAATAAGCATTAACCCCTTGCTTGCCTACTTGTACAGACACAGTTATGTTGGACGCTTGCTTTTTAGCATGGTAGAGAACCAGCGATGCTAAACAACAATCCATGTTCTGCTGTGTCAAGGGAACAAGCTATCACTGCAGCCACATCACTAAATCACATTACAACCCTTGGTCTAACAACATTTGTATGTTGTTTGCATGTCCAGCTCTCTACTCTTTGTCACTAATCAGAGTAGTCTGAAGATAATCATGCAGGAACATTATCTCATTTGATGTTCTTTCCCTTTGCCTTAGCTAATCATTTCTACAATGCGCACACACACCAACATATCCTGACTTCTATTCCTTTTATGCTATCTTTATTTTTCTTTTATGAGAAATAATTAAGAGATCAATGAGGTTGTTGTGAGAGGTCTATTGCTCAACTCCTCAGTTTCCTGTTGCAGTGGGATCTAGCAGGAAACTTGAATAAATCCAAATAGCAGCCATACATCTTCTCATACTTGCTCTGAGAGGCCTACTCTGTCTGAGTAACAGCGACAGTTGAATATGATTTAGCCTTAAAAGATTTAAGTATCTTTTTATTACAGTATACCTCATCCCAATGGAGACAATGTTAGAGCTTATATTAGCACTACTGAGTGCTCGTGTTCTCTTTCTCCTTCAGCAATAATAATAATAAAATATATAAATACTCTTCCCTGTTACTTGAAACTGCAACAAATTTCATGGAGTGAATGGAATTGTTTAGGATTGTAATCAATGTAGCTGCAGAATTTTACCAGCCATCTTAAACCCATGCATTTATTTTCAAGCTTAAAAACGTTTTATTAATAATTTGAAAAAAAAATCTAGGGAATATCCTGTTATATTGACCTTGAAAATGTTATTAATCATAGTAAATATAACATTTGCTTGGTAAAATGGAAAGATGAAATGCTCAGTCACTTAGAGCTTCATATCATAATCATCATGAAAACATTTTTTTTAATGTAGCTACATTTTTTAGATGTAGCTGTCAAACTGACAGGTTGCAGAAGAAATAGATTCCCAGCTATTCAGTAGTTACAAAAGATCAAGATGATCCAGTTTCATCAGACCATCAAAGAGGGAGACTTGGGTTTGTTGAATTCAAATCAACTTTTTCTCTTTGATCACTTAGGCTGGTCTTAACTACAGGTTCATAAGAAATTAATAATAAACTTTTGAGGTGTTACTCATTCCAAGATGGCACTGAACATGAAATAGCTGTCAGTTATAAAGTTGCAGACACGTGAATAAAAATGCATCTGCCTTTTTTGACAAATGCTTTGGGTTGATCACAACCAATTTGACATAAGATGCAACTCTCTGCAAGTGCAACAGCAACTGATTCTGGCCAATTTCTTATGGGAATTTTTCCAGGCATACTCCATGTAAGCAAATGTCTCTGAGAATAAGCTGTGGATGCACTACAAGGATCATTTCAAAATCTTTTCTGAAAAAGATACCTTTGTATCTGCTATAGTTTAGACAAGATTGTATAATTTTATCAATTGCTACCCCTTTTTCCCTGTCTGCCGCTCATCTCCTCCAGTCTAAACCAGACGTTTACTCCTTGGAGTAGTGGAAACCTTCATTTTTTTTATGTGCTGTTAATGTATTTGCCAAAATACTCAGGACTTCTTTGCAAAGGTGTTACAGCTCTGATGCTTGACATTCAGCATGCACAGGCAGAGTAGGCCAAGGGAAGAAACAAGAAGCCAGAAAGGAACAAAGCCCTTCAATTTTTGAGTTCTTATTCCAAATGTCTTTGAATCAGTAGCTCTGGGCCCTTCCCAGCTCTTGAAAGAATGCCAGTTCAGTACAGTGAGTGAATAAGGTGTGTGTGGGGGCGACTGCTTCTCTGTCAGTTATGAGAAGCTTTATTTTAAAAAGTGCCTCTTTTTTTACTAGCATTACAGAAGTTTGAATGCTTCAGAGGAGCTGGTAATGATTTACAGAGGGTTTCTTGTTTTGCTGCAGTCAAATCCAGCCCAGGTCATTAGTGACTATGAAGTGTTACCAGTCTGACGGATGATGCAAACTGTGCCTGGGTCCAGTTTCTAGCAGCAAAAAAAGCATCACAGAAACCAGTATTGCTGCTGTCCCTAACTGACTCTCCAGCAAGCAAAGAGGGTCATGCTGTGCCAGCGGGTTCATTCAGGGCAGAGCTGAGCAGAGGCATGCAGCTGAGTGCTGCTCTAGCCAGATTCCTCTGCTGCCGCACGTCCTCCCCTTCTCTGCAGAGAGAGAACGTTAGCCTGTGAAGCTGTCAAGCTGATGTTTTCCCCAGCATTAAAATGACAAGCAGTGAAAACAGGCAAGCAAAAATAAACAAAAATAAGGAGCACCCTGGCTGAGGATCACTGATATCTTCTGGTAAAAGATACATGGAAGAACATGAATGGATTCATTCAGAGTTTTGGACCAAAGCCCTGTGTATACGAGGAAAATCATTAACACACCATAGCATCCATGCATTAAAATAGAACTTACTTCTTTATTGTAATGTCTAATTTTATTTCGTAATGGTTTTGCTTGGTTTTTTATGCCTTTTACCTATTTGGACTCTCATACTGGTCATTTTCATTTCGCTTATATTTAATTTTACCCCTTTGCTCATTTGTTCTTCAATCTGAAAAGCTCTCCTGTTGGGTAACTTGCTTGACAATGAGGGTAGAAGGAAGGCAGGTGGGCAGGCAATCTGAATTCTGAATTTTGGCTCTGCCCCTGATTGCCTGGCAAGCTGTTTACACCTCTCTGTGCCTTACTTTCCCACAGAAAAAGACTCATAGTTGAAGAACAGTTTAAAATCTTTGACAAAAATGAACTGTACAACTTTACAGTGCTATTTACTGAAGGGAAATGCAAATGAAAGCAAGTATTTTATTCCTTAAAGTGTTGATTAAGCCCACTAACTCTCCGTGATTCATTTTCCTTTCCAGAACTTAGTCCTGAAGGTCTAAATGTTGAATCATCATTGAGGTACACATGCAAACCACTATAGACACCTTAGCCTTCAAACAGTAAAAAATCCAAAACATTCTAGATTCTTCAGCACATTTAACAGATGTGCTATGCAAGTACCAAATCCTAGTAACTAGTGAAACACAGTTGCAATACAGATCTGAACTGGTACTGCAGATAATATGTGTTTCTCTTTCCTTAAACATCAGTGTTCTCTCTATTCTGACCCCCTCATCCCCCTCTCCCATTTTAGTTCGGATAAATTATCCACTAACAGAGCACGGTAGTTCATTTAGGGCACAGTTGCTGTATAATATTATAATAATAATTTTAAAATAATAATTTTATAAAGCTGTTGCAGTTAACAATAGAAATAATGTTTCTCTGCCTAGGCCACGGTGCCATTTACAGTATCATCAATTCACTAAAACCAACATCTTTTTCCCTCAGGAATGTCTGGGGTCATTGCAACAATGTTGATGCAGATGCAGGTAAAGGCCCAGCAGCCACAATATGATGAAAAGCTACGTAAAAAATGGTCTCTGTCTTGCTATGGACCTAGAAACCCAGAGTCTTGTATCTGATTTCCTCACTCATAACCATAAAACACTTCAGGTACAAAAAATTTTGTACGTTAAATGGCAAAACTTAAAGACTGCAAGTTTGAGTGATATTCCTCAGTGTGATCAGTCCTTGAGTGATACAACTCAGTGTAAGCTCAGACCCAAAGTTCAGAGGAAGGTGAAATATATGTAATTAATCTACTGTGCAGCGCTTGACTGTAGTGGAAATTTCTTGCTGCACTACACCTGAAGGTTAGATTCCAAAGCCAAAGAATAAATGGTCTTTGTCATCTTTACCATAAAGCAACTGCAACAAGTTAAATCAGTTCAGTTACTGATCTTCACTGAAGTGTTTGCCAGAATGATACCTGATAGCTCAGTATCCTGCAGGCAAGTTAGTTAAGCCAGGTAAACAGCAGTGTTTAACTGTGTTCGATGGGACAGGATTGCGGTTATGTACAGTGGAGTCTGGATGTGTAAATGCCTTTGTTTGTTGGTGGCACTATGTGAATACATATACTAAAAATATTACACATGGTATTTTCTAAAACATTAAGTAGCAGTGGAATGCAAGAATCTTTCATTAAAAATGTGAGAAGTAGTTTGATTTTGTTGTGATTTGAACCTAGCTTATGTTTGTAGTATTTTCTGAAGCGAAATAATGGACCTGATCATGCTTCTTCAGTTAGCTTCCTGTCCTGTTTCATAGAAGAGCCAAACAATCTCTAAACAGACTGAACAAAATAATGCTCCTTTACTACTTTTTTCTTCCTAAATCCAGAATCTTTTACTACCCATGGCAGCTAATGAATTCTTTGTTA
Source organism: Ceryle rudis (assembly GCA_033439905.1). Lineage (NCBI taxonomy): Eukaryota > Metazoa > Chordata > Aves > Coraciiformes > Cerylidae > Ceryle > Ceryle rudis. The sequence goes on along the minus strand of JAAGNO010030276.1, from coordinate 5,289 downwards.
AAGTCCTCTGATGACTATTACACATTTTTCTCTTTTGTCTCCACTCATTCCACTTTATACCTGGAACACAACTTCCATGTACACTATGCTCTTCATTTGCTGAAGAAGTAACTGAAAAGTTGCAAAACAAGATCACTTGCTGTTCTGTGTGCAGCTAACTACTCCTATTGCACACACTGTAAAACTCTTGGGGTCTAGGATTACATTAGATACATGGTAATTGTAATTTCCAAGGTAGGGTCTAGAAAATGACCATTCATAACAGTTAGAAGAGCTGTTTGGCTGAAAAGGGTTGGGAGATTTTTCAAACTGAGAGTTAAAAAGGGATCTTCATTGTTTCTGCTCCTCCCATCTGCTGTTCTCTGCAGCTGAAAATAGGGCAGAAAGCCAACATCATGACATTTGCACAGACAGCAGTTTATGGAAGCGTCTATTACAATTCCACACCCACACCCTTGGTAGAAAGGAGACTTCCCCCTGTCCATTTCGAGCAAAGTTGCTGCCGGAGAGTTACACCTGATGTGAGCCTTCATTGCCTGTGTTCAGGATTTGTAGGCAGGTTTAGTTTTTCCCATGCGTGTTTTAAACACAGATCCACCTTCCTTCGCTTGCTTACTCCTCTCTCCCTCCAGAACCAATCAAAAGAATTTCCAAAACATGCAGTTTTCTCAGCCCTCGCATGCCATTGTTACAAGTGGGTTGGACTGCAGTATCACAGAATGTGCAGAAGCACAGAGATTAATATAAGCATTGCCTTTTGCCTCACCTAGTGATCTTAAACGTTGGTGAAATACCTTGCAAGTTACAGTAAGCACGTAAAACCTGCTACTGATCTCTCAGTGTTGTAGCTGGTCTTAGAAGGGAACAGTACAAATCCCATTTGATTTTTGTTGCCATTGTCTTATGATGAGTACTTTCAGTGGTTCCATGAGTATCCTTCATATTTTTGTCTGAAAGAAATATTAATATATATTATTCATAAATACACGCATACATCTAGGCCATACGTAAAGCATCTATGTATATATATCCACTCCCCTTTCTTCTATTTTAATAGTGTTCAGTGATTGTTCATTTCTCTTTAAAGGATGAGTCACCCGGCTCACTCTGGATTCAGGAATCTATACTCAGAACTGTAGCTGCACAACAATCCGATTGTGTAGCTTTATCAGTTATTTTACTGGACCTCAAAAAGTAAATGCCCTCTCTGACATCCACTGTTTCTTCATTTTCCTAAATAATAAGAAAAATATTATTACTTGTTTGTCCTTACATTCTTTTTCCACTTTTTTTTTCTTTTTATTTTAATTAAACATTAGAGAATAAGCATGTGGGTATAAAAAGAACTGAATTACGCTGGGTGGCAGCCCTGGAAACTGAAGTTCGCTCTTTCTTGGTAGCAGAAGGACACTGGTGTAACACAGCAAGGATACTCCCCTCCACCCGCCCAGTTAAACAGTCATCCAAAGACCAGAGCCAGTGGTAAGCAGCTTGTGCAGTTGCCATATGCATTCTTTCTTGGGCTTCTAGAAAGACACACACACAACATGAACTAAACCGCCACCTTAGGTGCATTTCATGTAGAACATCAGCTGGTGTGCAGAGAGATATGCTCTCCTTGGTGCTGTGAAAGGTCACCCATATGTAAGGAGAGCCACTGACAGAATGACAAAAGATGATCTGTCATGCTTCGGTTGTGCAGCTGAGCAAGTGGAGGGTTCTTGAGATGAAAGAACGTTAGATTTAAGTAAGAGTAAAACCAGGAGATTGAAGGTAAAGCAGTAAAACATTTACTTTCTTATTTAGGAATGAATTGAGGAAGGAATATCTGAAGGTGGACATGTTTTCCTGTCATGTATATGTGTAATCCTGCTTAACAAAATAATTAAAAGATGCCAGTAAATTAAATGAACTTTTAAGTCTCTGGCTCTTCATAAGGCTTGAATAAAGAATGTTGTGAGATTGCCCACTTATTAGTAAAGGGTTAATCGCCATTTTAATTCCTAGATCTGAAGAGAAAGATCGAAATGTAAGAGGAAGATGTAGAGTAGCCTATGGCACCTGAACAGCTGCACGGATTGCAGCAGCAGAATTGCTGTCAGACATAAACAATGAATAAGGACAAAGAAAAAGGCAACTGTACATACTGCGGGAGTGGCCAGATTTAATCAGTTTAAAAAACGATGAAATGAAACTAGTAATGTCATTATAGAGGTGTCAAGAAAGTGCATTGCTACACTGCTAAATTAATTCTGAAGTCTGAATGAGCAATTTATTTTTTTCTTTTGTTTTCCTAAACTCAGTCACAAGGGTGGTGTGATTCAGTCACACCAGTGGAGGGGGTTCCCTCTGGAGCTTTGTCTCTTTATTTATCTGGGTTTGGGATTTTTTGCTTTAACATTTCTCCTGAACAAACATGATTTCTTCATGTATATCCTGAAGTGTTTTGGGAAGGAATTAGATAATGGGCTGATTAAATGAGGGGGCTTTCTGGAACATGGAAAATACCAGGCTGACTGACAATTAACTCTACATTTCTCTGTAACCAAGAAAAGACAGGCATAGACTTTCGTGGTATTTTTAGCCCTGTAGATTATGTGTGTGCCTGTCCATCTCTATGCCTTTTTGTCTCAGTGCAGTGTTTCACAACATTTCCAGCAGAAGGGTGTTTAAGGTGCTGCTGGAGCTCTCTTGGCTGAGATTTTCAGTGACAGCTGAATCAGCACAATCTCCAAACAGGTTCTTTTCCTCAACCTTCCCTTTGGAGATGTTTCAGTCTCATCAGGCAGGAATCCAAGCACTGGGGGCATCCAGTAACTTTTAATCTATCAGAAACTGAAGTTGCTGTGTTCGCTGTAGTAACTCATAATTGAAAGAGAACATGTTAAAGAAACTGATTTAGATATTTGTTTTAAAAACTCGCCTGGCACTGTATCTCGGCATTTCCCTTTCACTGAGAACAAATCGGTTCCTTATATAAATTTTAAAATAATACAAAGCATATTGCTGAACTGGCATAAGAGTAGCTCCATTAGGGGTAGCCCTGATTGTGCAGAGTAGGGTTTGGCATATGAAACCTGTGATCAGTAGCAGAACTGGGGATTTCTGTTTCATTAGGAATTCATAACTTCTTTGTATAACAAATGACTGAACAGACTACACAATGGGTGAGATGAGTTTTATAAGGAGAGGCGATTTCTTTTATCAGTTGGTCTAAGAAAATCCTTGCAATCTATGCTTTGCTGTTAGCCTTGGACCACCACTGCTACAGTGATGCCACTCCTGCAGGCTGAGTACCCCTCTGAGACAGTTGTCCTTTGTGTTTCGTTTCCCCAGTCCACAACTGAAGGAACTTCCCTGTCTCTCAAAGGAGAGATGAGGATAGATTATGTAATTTTTAGAAAACGTTTTAGTTTGCTTTATTGGAAGGACAAAGCCAGTGATCATTTCATAATATGTAACTACCTAAATACATCTGAACTTTTCCAGGGCTTTGCTTACTGCCTGTTATTTTCCAGACCTATTTCAAAACAGGACATGAGAAATGGTGTGCTCATTCTGGAACTGTATCTTGTCAGTAATCACTACTCAGAGTTAGGAAGACTGAATTAAGAAAAATGTAAGGGCACAAGCATGGTTTAAGGGAGAACTGTCCTTGTGCCAATTTCTCCCTTTTTATAAAAAGCAAGTTATACTATGATATTGTGACTCTAAGAACTTTTTTTTTTCCTCTTCAGGTATGGACCAACAAAATCAAACCCACACCTTGTTAATTTTTGCTATGTGATTATTACATGCAAAATAAACATTACTGAATCACATCTGCCTTTTGGATGAACAGTGGACAGATGTATTGCAGTGCAGGAAAGTACAACGTAGAATCTGCAATCAGGACAAAGCTATAAAATAATAGGTTTGAGTCAGTCAAGTGAATTGCATAAATACTTTTTAAAACTGATTTAAGGTAAGCAATGAGCTGTTTCGTTACAGTACATGCTGTGTGTTGCAGTATGTGCTACCATTAACACTGAGCCATTCACCAGTGATATGCTAACAGCTCAAAGATTGCTTTACCCAGAGGAGTTATGACACTTACGTAAAATATTTTACAAGAATTTTGAGACATCATGGTCCTGAAAGTGTGGCAGAACCATGCTGAGAGTATGTACAATGCAAGTGTCCCATCTTTAGTGTTCGAGTCCTGTCCAGGGCAGCCTTATGTTGACTGGTGAGGGTCAGTGGAGCAGGCGCAACTTCAGCAAGGTGTGGCCAGAGCATCTCACAAATTAGCTCTTTCTGTGTGTTCTCAGGCCTCATGTTGGCTGTGACTTCAGTTTGGCAATCTGATCATAATTGAAGCATTGGATGTGAAAGGGGAGGCAGATCCACACTGAGACTGACGCACCCTTTGCAGTCAGTCTCTGATGGTCCTTGTTGCCACATGCCAGTATAAGGATAGGATTGCAGTGTTGTGTCAAGATTTGAGTAGACATTCACAAGCATCACTTCTATTTTGCTACTGCTCAGCAAAATCCAGAGGAGCTACTTCTAGATACTAACCAGAGAAACACCACCACACAATAGGACTTTTATTATTTGGGTCCAGAGAGGCCAGGGCTGCTCAAGAGGAGGTAGGGGATGAAAATGCAGCGTTTGGGGCCTCACCTGGTATTGACACCTATGAGCAGCTCCACAGGGTCCCTTCAGCCCTGGTTTACAGGTCCCCACAGTCCTCCCCAGGCTACTCTAGCAGAGCAAAGCAATGTCACGAACACCTACTGGGGGCCCACTGACAAGCAGCCTGCCATTTGGGTGCTCGGAAGAGGAAAAGCTTTATGGAAAACGTGTACGCCCTTTGCCTTCATGTAAAGAAGGGTTTCCAGCGCCCGCAAGTGGGCCTTGACCCACCACCCCACCCCACCCCACGGGATGCCATATGCTTTGCCAGCCCGTCCCCTGCCCTGCGCTCCGCGCCACCCCTGCCACGCTGACATTGCCGGCGTGCAGGCCAGGGTGATGCACGCGGTGCCGGTCCTCGGTCGAGCTGCTGCTTCCCTGCCTGTCGAGGGATCGGCGGCACTCGGTACAACTGCCCAGACGCCTTCGCCGGGGGACCGCTTCTCGGTGCCCGGTGCCGCCAGGTTTTGGGGCCCTCACACGAGGCTACCGCGATCACTGCGGCTCCCCGGCAACGAACTCGGCCACTCCAGGGAAGTCGAGGCAGCGCAGCCCAGCCCAGGCCGGACCGGGCCACGGTGCTGGCACCTCCGGGGCGCTGTCGCTTTAAGC
>JAAGNO010030275.1:1563-18878 GCA_033439905.1 Ceryle rudis | reverse complement strand
GCGGAGGGGGAGGGGGTGCAGGAACAAACAAGAGATTCTCACCCCTTTATGTGGTACATTGCATCATAGATTATTCCCTAATTCCTTACAGTTTTGGCTCACACAGGTCACTGCTTATCTGAGTTGGCGGGAAACATGCCAAGCAGCTATACCCCGAGGAGAGGAGGGAATCCACCAGTGGACATTAAATGATAAATAGTACAATAAGCTGGCACGGATACAGGCCATGCTGCACATTCCTCTCCGGAGTTTTGATTTGTTATCTAGGGCTGGAGTGGAAAACATACAAAAGAAGGACAGAAGCAGAGGAAGCTGAAGCTGCAGCATCCAACCGACTCCATCAGCCTGCAGCTGGTCACCGAGTCACTCACCTCATAGCCTTTTTCCAGCAGGAACTCAGCCAAGTACGATCCATCCTGGGAAGAACAAGATAGAGGAAAATGTTAGAAACAGTGAATGGGCCTGAGAGATTTGGACTGGGTAAGGTCTCAAAAAGGGAAGAAAATAAAAGTTTGCAGTGAATCGACCGGGTAACAAATATATACTTTGATTTCTCCAGATTTATACACTGACCCAAAAATAATATAGACACTTTTTGGTTAATTTTATATTAAGAAGCAGTATATTTTAAGATAACTTGCTTAGAAATGCTGGCTGAGAGCTCCCATCTCTTGAATCTCTTCCCAAGTTCCATTATAAAGTGCCCGGGGACATCTTTCCAAAATATCCTAACCACAGCTATTGAATTTGAACTATTTTGGAGATACAGAAGGGAAAACATGCTAGAAAACTGGTGCAACCTTGGCACATTCTGCAAACAGACATGTCTCTGCAGCACCATGTCATACTTATGTCTCCCTTGCACATGTGCCGCTTCCATAAACCCTCTGAAGGCAGTGATAACTCTGCCTGCCTGACCAGCTGAGCATTGAAAACCAGCCCCAGCACACCCTATACTTTTACTACAGAGTAAAAGCCATTTCATATTTTACACATCATTGAAGGTTGAGAGTTTGGGTTGTTTGGGGTTTGTTTTTTGGTTGGTTGGGGTTTTTTCTTCCTTTTAAATCCCTGTCAATCTTAAACTCCCAAACAGCAAATCCTTCAAAGCACATGCCAGTGCATGTTGTCCTGAAATAAGATGCTTTCCCTAGCATCACTGTTGTCAGGATTACCAAAAGCAGTAAATCATATTATCCTTATGTGTACACACCACCACAAACTCAGCAATGTTCACACCTGCAGAAGACTGCTCACTAAACAAATTAAGCAAGTACTGCCCTCACTCAAAGTTTGCCTCTTCCCAGTGACTTTTTGAACTGCTTATTCCTTTAATATGTGAGAGTATTCCAGAGCCAACCAACTTACTACAGAAAGACCATAAAGACACAAGATGCCACCTGTGCTTACATGCTTAAACCCTGATGTATGACTCTGCTCTGCTGTGATCGTGGCCAGAGACATTTAAGTGCAAAACTAAACAGACATCTCTTTAGTCCTCTTCTTAAAAGCTTAACTTTCTCCACAGAAAACCTCTCTCACCACAGATTAAATGAACTTCTCTTTATCTCATAGCATAAGGAGAACACCATGTTGAAGTAAAAGGTTTGAGAAGCATTACGGGAGCCATGATGCAGCAGGGCTGCTTACTATAGGGATGGTAAAATCATGCATAATCTGTGCAAAAAATGGGGTACAGGGGCATGCTGCTGTATGCTTAAGACTGCAGCACTCGAAATGATGAGTGACTTCATGGTATAAATGTTTCTTGAAGCCTTCCACAGTCTAGAAGAACTTGAAAACAAGAAAGTAAGTCTCAGCTTAGATACTTCTCCCACAGCATGTATACGTGTGTGTTCACAGAGCTTCGCAGCGCCAGAACCCAAGAACCATCACTCTGCGACACCAGCTGATCTGGAACGGTACATTTTTCTGTACATCAAATGAAAAGAACAAGACCCTGCTGAAAGGGGAAATTCAAAGAATCTGCAATGGAAACTCTGGAGAAACATGGGGTGAAGAAAAACACATTTAATGTAGTTGTCATCTCTTTCATTAGTAATTCCTCCATGATTTAGCAGAGATGGATCAGAGGGAAGGACACTTCCCCATTCTCCTTGGTTGCTCAGTCCACTAAAGTAAATAAATATATAAAACAAAAAGGAGGTGAAAGTGGGAGATGCAGAGCATGCAAAGGACATGAAAAAAGAAAGGCTGTGATTACTTAGGAAGTTGATGGGAAACAGACTTGACTAGGATTGAACCCTGTCAATAAGGTCTTGTTCTTCTCACCCAGGCCATTGCTCAAACTTTCCAGTTGCCCTGGAACGTTTTGAACCAGCAGTGGCACTGGCTTCCTCCGCGCTTCCTTTCCAGGTCTATCAAGTGATAGGGCAGAACTTTACAATGAGTGGGAAACAGGCAGCAAGTGTGAAAGCGACTGGCTTCTGGCTCTAGCACAGCCCAACTGATTTACTGTCTGCAATCGCACAGAACACAGATTTGTGCTGTCCTGCTTGGTGATACTGTATCGCACACAGCCCCAGGGATCACATTTCCCTTTTCAGTACAGCAGCCGTCAATGCAAATGGCAATCAGAGAAGCCATCAGTGTTACTACTTTTGCAGCTTGTAAGGAGAGTACAGTTTCCATATTTTCCTAATAAGATCAAGGAGTAAAAATTATTAGATACAATCTATTCATTGATTTAAACCTTTATCCATAGGAAACTGCATTAGGCACAGAAGTTCTATTATCAAAGTTACTGATTCCCATTTATACTACAAACAGAGCTTTCAAGATTCAGGAAATGGTCTAGCTATTTAGCAAGAAATCTCAATTTTTGTTAGAGTTTGCAGATTTCACTTCACTTGAGCCACATGTTGCCAACCATGTCAAGTCCTGGTTTGTAGCTGAGGAGGAATGGACCCAAATGAAGTGCATGACTTTGTCTGACCCATGAAGTTGGGGACTGAGGGGGAGGGTCTTCCCTTTTGTAAGAAGTGCTCATAGTCACCTTGATCCTCTGTTGCTGAGTGTTCTACCCCAAGACTTTTGGTCTAAATCACATCCTCCTTAATACTGAAGAAAACAAAACCCAGTATCATCTTAGGTGGTGATGAGCATGTACAACCAGCAAGGCATTATTACACTCAGAGCCCAACCTGCCACAGAGGTAGCTGGAAGTGCCCTACTCCACAAAGTCAACCACAACAGCAAGATGAAAACACACAACCTATACAGAATAGAGTCCTTGGTTACTGTGTTCCTTCCACTGGGCAATGTACCTTTATACTTTAAAAGGTTTGTCACATTTGAGAGCTTGCCTTTGCTAATGTAGCCAGCTATTGCTGCTCAGTTTATAACAAATCAACAAAACCTCAGAAGCCAGAAGCAGGCCCCTTTCTGGGCAAAACATCAATCTTAAAAGAAAATTGTCTACAAATTGCCTTTAAGTAGGATTGCAATGCGACCTAGCCCTGCATAGATATGGGAGACAAGCTTGAATGGTCAAAATAGTTTAATAAGACCAATTAAATAAACCACCTCAGTTAAAACAGTTTCTCCTCAACACACTGACATATCAGACTTGAAGAATCATTACCCTGTCTTCAGCCAAACAGTGGTTTGAAAGCACATACAAAGAATGATACTTCAGCTGGCTTCCAAGACACAGCAGCAGGTTTCCAACTGCAGCTGCCTTATAACACATCTGTAGAATTCCCAGACAAAAGAAGAGAGTCACATGAACTAGAGTGAGACAACTTTAGGATGCAATCTTTTATATTAAATAAAGTGGTTAGTGTCAAGAACTGCAATAAGCTTTGACATGCTATCAAAGAAAAACCTTTTTCAACAGAGTGAAGAAATTGAGACATAAACAAGACAAGTTAGTGCTTTGCTGCAAACATGGGGAATAAAAAAGTATCAAGTCTGACTTGATCCATGAGCAAAGAATAGGATCACTTATACAGAAAACTGTAAACAAGTGGAATTATATAGTCTGTTTAACAACCCAAACCTCCTTTATTTTGCACCGCTCTGCATGGGGAAATCCCATTGGCAATGGGCTCATTTTGGGTTTATACAGATACACTCAGAGAAGGCTCTAAAAGTAACCCCATGATATGGCCAGTTCTTCTGCACAGCTCCTGGATTCAAGAACTAGATTACATCCTACCTGAGGATTTGTAATCTAGAGAACGTGACCCTCTCTCCTCCCTATAAACACATAATGTTCGGAAATTCAAATTTCATACAAAGAATTGTGAGAAATCCTGCTGCAAGATTCCCAAAGAAACTGTCCACCAACAGCCAAGCTCTCTGCTTTCTGAAACAACGGAGCTGCTAAAGTCACCCAGACTCCCAAACCTGACTCCCCACCACAAGAGACGTGGTCATTCAAAAAGCAACGCTTCATGGGACAACACCACCAGGAAAAGAGCCTGACTCCTGTGCCCTCCCCATGCTCCTTGTGCCTGCCTGTTCAATAAAGCCTGAGAACATAAAAATGCAACACACCTGCTGTCAGATGCACTGCTTGAGGGAGGGGGGGGGATTGATATTTCTACGATGTGTAAGATGAAATATCTGTCCATTTGTTATGTGCTTATAGTTCTCCTCTGTAGTGTGTCACAAATACCAAGTTTTCAGACTTCATTATTCCTTTGGAAAGAAGTGCCGCAAGTTTTCACATATCACATTAAAGATCAAAGTTGGTTATACTTATAAAATTCAAAGCTAAGTAAGACCAGTGCTGTGCCCTTGGGAATAACACTACAAAGGTGAGCTCATGGAATTTCAAATTATAGACAGTGGCAGTTATCGAAGTCATCCACAGCGGTTCTAAATCCCTTTTGAACTACACACCAGAAGTGTGCTCTGCTGAAGTTAAATTGCGATAGGTTCTATTAATCTGTTTGGGGTTGGTGTGTGGAGAGAAGAGGCACACGTTCAGCCACAGAACATTGCGCTTATTTTTCAAAGGGATCTTTAACAGCACACTGTCACCATTTCCATTTTGCCTTGTTTAAATCAATCATCTATACTTCCATTAAAACACACAGAAGCAGTGCCACAAACACCCTTCCACAGTAAATGGTTGCTTCATCAAACTTTAAACTTTTGCACATTTACAATGCTATTTCAGGCTGGAGTACGGAGACTGATTCTTAGGAGCAGGGAACACACATCACTCTAAGGCAACATCTAAATTATTTTAATAACAATCTATAACAACAACTATCAATTTGTTTGTAGCACTGCAAAACAGCCTTCCTTCAAAAAAATAATTCAAGAGAGTAACACAGTGCAATGTTATTTTTGCTGAAATGCATACTTCTAATCATTTCCAGTGATTTATGGAGGAAATTGGTAATTTTTTTCAGTTACTATAAACAGAACAGTGCTGCACTTTGTCTCGAGTCTTCAAGGCAATACTTGAGGTAAAGCATTAAAGTGTTCATAAAAAATTCTCCATACTGAAAAAAGGAAGAATTATGAACTCTGAAGTATTTAAATGATTTATTAAAGCAGTCAACTTCCAAATGCAGTAGTTATTTTGCTATTTTGATTTGTATTCTAGCCAAGTAAGAATAGGAAAACAAGTGTCTCTTTGTTCCTGAAGTCAAAAGAAAAAAGGCAATAAATGTTAAAAAAATATCTTTGTTTTAAAACATTCGCCACTTAATAGAAGGGTTTTGGAAATGCACTAACTGCAGTAAAACAAAAAATTAAGCAGGAGGAGAAGTGATCATTAGCAACAACATTATAATTACCTTGCTCTGTTTTTTTTCAATTAAGACTTGTTTAAAAGAAAAGAAAAGCAGCTTTGGAAAAGTGAATCACCCTGCTATTTCCTAGCCTGAGCTCCATCGGACCGCACACACTATTCCACTGGTAAACTATTAAGTTTTATTAATATCTGCAATTGCAATTACAAACAACAACAGCAACAAGTTTTTCTTCCTTCCTCTCTCCCATTATCATTATCCAAAACAACATTACTCTCATCATCAATATTTCTAGCTGTTCTACTGTGAACCTCAGCATGGACACTTTGCCCAAAGAATAAACCTCGCACCACTTGAGCCAGCACAAACCAAATAAACTCATGTAAGTCAAACTTGCTCCTCACCATCAGGAGAGGCTACCAGTTCTGAGTTCTGGCTTAAGCCAACAACAGGAGGTGTGTCAGTGCAACGCCACTGGGTTTTTTTAAGTATTAATATTTAAAAATATTCAGTCTAAACCACATATGATACTCTGCAATAATCGAACTGTCTGCATCTATCATGCAAAAGGCCCCAATGTCCCAGTTTGGGAAAAACAAGTTAAAGCATCAAACTGAGTATACTAAGGTGTTTTTCCTGATTGCAGGAACCTGTGACACAATATGTTATTTCAAAACACACGTACCACAAGATCCCCCGTGACAAGTCAGGCGCTCGATAGTTTCCAAGAAAAAATTAAAAATCATGCCCCTGAACTCTCAGGCTATGCACTCAAACACTCAGATACTCAAAATAACTACCAGTTTTCAAATGTGTCCAAAGAACTACGTTTTAGAGAGGAAATGATCAGTAGAAAGCCTTTTGAAGATTTTAAATAACAAGCTTTTTATCCATGTGATAAGCCCTAATACATAACTTTTTTCTTCAATACGAACATTTGCAGTATAGTAATATAAACCAAACTAGTTATGAACTCTGAATTTGGGAGAAACCTAGCTGTATTTTTCTGCCTCACTAGTGAAACCACAGGGATTGGAGGAATGTGTCTATAAACATGGAAACACAAATCATATGGACAGCAGTCCACAAGAAAATTAAAACCTCTACTTACAGTGTTTGCAATGGGAAATCCTTAAGTTTCAAAATCCGCAAGATGATTGTTTTGCCCATCCCTATTTCCTCCTGCTTTCAAAAAGCTACTGGTATCAGATGGTCTTTCGCCTTTCTAGAATAGCACCATCAGCTCCCATCAGCAGCAGCTCCAAGGACATTCCTGTCCTCAAGTACTCAGACCCACCCATCAGCTCCATGAAGTGACTAACACCACTGCAGCAAACTCGGGGTGGGGGAACCCCTTGATCTGCACATGCAAACCAACCCCACACATTGCCCAGTGGAAGCCCAAACAGGCAGGACCTGGTTGCACAAAGCAAAGAAACCAGGACACTCAGGTCTAAACTGCCAGACATGCTCTCCAAAGAGCAATTTTGACCTCAAAATCTGAAAGTTCAGAGTTTTCACAAACCATAAAGCCCAGAACTGGTTTTGGAAGATATACAGTGCCTGGTATGTTTAAGACAGATGGGTAATTTTGTGAAGTGATGCCAGGAGGAAAATACGAATTCTTCACGTGCCATCTTTGCCTTTATCATCCTACAAAGAGCCAAAGCAAAAGCAGTAACAAGGCTGTTACTGTAACTCAGGAGGCCACCTGAATTTGTGAGCACAGCTCAACACACATCCCACCAGAAATGACAGGCCCACCTCACTCCCAGACAGAGCTACATGTCTTGTTTTTTCCTGCAGCAATGCACTACAGCCGCTGAGGTTTGTGCTGCTTTCACCACTGTAGCACCAGCTCCTCACACTGCTGCTCGCTGCCTGCGTTTACGTTACTTTAAGTTTAACCCAAGATACTGTTTCCTAACAGGGTGCAGGGTCAGTTATTTGAAAGAAAAAATAAACACCACACTTGCTGTCTTGTTTGCACAAGACCAAAGCCTAATGAAGAAGTAAACGAGTGTAGACAGGGAAAAAGGTTTTTAATACATTCCTCTGAAGTCAGCTTTACAGGTGGACATAACAATTTACTCTGAAATACGATTTAGAGAAAGAAAGCAAGTTCCAGTTGAATCTAAGAAGCAACACTCAGTAAGACAACGCTTTCCCAAATGTTTGCATGGTTAGAAATTTGGAAATGCGTCGGGCACACTGGATTGGTACATCAGACCTTCAACAGCTCTCGGTCTTGCAACATGGGCTGGGTAGAAGGAAAGCGCTGACCCTGCAACAGAACGGTCTCCAAGTCATGAAAGAAACCACTCTGTTCCCAGACTTTTCAAGTTTTTGGTTGTGTTGCAACTGATAGTTACTGTTGAGTTTTGCCTCTCCCTGTCAGCATGGTGGAAGCCCAGTTTTTACTGGTCTGGCATCTAGCAAAGCACGAATAGGTTTTTTTTCAGGAACTCTGCTTGTTTATGCACTTCCCACCTCCTCATTTCATGGTTCTCACACTTCCCAATTTTCAGTAACAGAGGTCTTTAAAAGGTGACCCCCCAACACTTCCCACATAGTTGTGAATATCCAGAGCAGCCAAGAGACCTCTGAGCCTAAGTGTGATCATCATCAACCCAGAGCTCCAAGCAGCTTACATTTCTTCTTTACACCGGGAAGGGATACAGTACGAATCAAAAAACCCTATCAGCTCAATAAACTTCCTCATACCTTTGCAATGGAATAGAAAGGGAAGTATCTAATTGATGAATCAAAATAAACAAACAAGAAAAAATCCCACAGAAATCTCAAAGCCAAACTCTTGTGAAGGAATATAAATATTTGGAACAAAATGTTTTATCTTCTGTGAGAAACTGAAGCAGCAGTAACAGGAGAGCTCTTAAGAGTTGCTCCTTAATGTTCACTCTACCCACACTGCTGCTCTTCCCCTTAACAGGTACTTAGCATATTGCCTTAGGCTGGAAGGGACCTCCCTGCCATAGACAGCTCTCAACTAGACCAGGTTGCTTAAGGCCTCATCCAGCCTGGCCTTGAACACCTCCAGGGAAGGGGCATCCACAAGACCCTGGGCAATCTCATCCACAGTCTCACCACCCTTCTACTACCTTCTTCTACTGAAGAACTGTTTCCTGAGATCCAATCTAAACCTATTTTCCCTCATCCTATCACTGGACACTCTTGTGAAGAGTCCATCTCCAGCCTTCCTTTAGGTTCCCTTCAGGTACTGGAAGGCAGTTATAAAGTCCCCCCAGAGTCTTCTCTCCAGGCTGAGCAATCCCAGCTCCCTCAGCCTATCTTCATCGCAGAGGTGCTCCAGCCCCTGGATCATCTTTGTGGCCTCCTCTGGACTCATTCCAACAGATCTATGTCCCTCTTATGGTGGGGACACCGGAACTGGACACAGTATTCAAGATGGGGGTCTCACAAAAGCAGAGTAAACGGGGAGAATCACCTCTCTTGATCTGCTGGCCATACTCCACTTGATGCATCCTAGGATACAGTTGGCCTCCTGAGCTGCATGAGCGCACTGCCGGCTCATGGTGAGCTTCTCATCAATCATCCCCCAAGTCATTCTCTTCAGGGCGACTCTCAACCCACTCTGTACCCAGTCTGTAATTGGGATTGGCCCAGCCCAGATGCAGGACCTTGCACTTTGACTTCTTGAACTTCATGCAGTTTGCATTGGCCCATTTCTCAAGCCTGTCTAGGTCCCTCTGAATGGCATCCCTTCCCTCAAGTGAGTCCACTGCACCACACAACTTGGTGTCGTTGGCAAACTTGCTGTGGGTGCACTTGATGCCATTGTCCATGTCACTGACAAAGATGCTGAACAGCACTGGACCCAGAACAGATCCCTGAGGAACTACACTTGTCACTGTCTCCACCTGGACAGCAGGCCATTGATCACAACTCTTTGAGTGTGACCTTCTAGCCAGTTCCATCAGTTGGTCCATCCATCAAGTCCAAGTCTCTCCATCTTAGGGACAAGGATGTCATGAGGGACAGTGTCAAATGCTTTGCACAAGTCCAGATAGATTACATCATTTGCTCTTCCCATATCAGCCAGAGTTGTCATAGAAGGCCACCAAATTAGCCAGGCACAATTCGCCCTGAGCAAAGCCATGTTGGCTGTCACTGATCACCTCATTATTTTTTATGTGCCTTACTACAGTTACCAGGAGGATCTGCTCCATTATTTTACCTGGCACAGAGGTGAGGCTGGCTGGTCTGTAGTTCCCTGTGTTTTCTTTGCTTAATCTTAAGACCACAAGTTCTTCATATGCCTTCTAAAACATTGTACTCACCAAAAAAAAAAATCTACAGAAACAATTAGCAAAGATACACAGTCTACAAAAATTTAAATACAATTTTTTAACCAGTTTTTCCAATTATAACACTTGCAGAATTCCATGTTTTGCATCACGTTTTTATTACACCCAGGAGCTGCTTCACATTTTGTTGCATATAAGCAAGAGTAAATAGCTTCAAAAGTTTTTCAAAGGCTAGGATTTTTTTTATTATTAAATCAATATCATATTCTACAGCATAACTGTAAATAAACATGTATGCCATGGTAAAATCTGACTGAACAGAGCTATTAATTTCCTGTTTACCTTCCTCTGTAAGAAAAAAAAAACCCTGTGAAGCTGCTTAACTATGTAATAAATGCACTCGCATTCAAAACACTGAAGTATAGAGTGGTTGAAACTGGACATTAGACCAGATACCTCTGTTCCACGTGGCCACTCTCACTAATCAAGTCCTCCGATGCCACATGGACTGAGCTTCCTGGTGGCGAGAAGCCAAGCAGGATAAGGACTATCTAGGCGATAGTGAAAGGATGCAGTGTTTTTTCAGAGAAGGTTGCAGAAGGTCATCCTTATATTTACAGATACCATACAATGCCTTGTGTACCCAACTTCACAGCTTTCCCTGTCAGCTTCAAAAGAGGAAAAAAACCCACCCGGTTTCATTAATTGCCAAAGTTCTTGTCTTAGGGGAACTAGAAAGGGAAAGCGAGCAATCACATCTGCTTATCCCGCCTGTCAGAAACAGGATTTGGAATAAACATGTACGACAAAACCACCAGCAAAATACCCATTCCTTCAATTCACACAGAATTTAAAAACACCTGCAGTTTGAGTGAGCAGCAACCTCTTGTATCACCTTCCAGCACTGTTAGCAGAAGAATTCTTCCAGCTAGCTAGCTTTTTCTGTCCTTATTATGATAAGGACAGAGCTATATTAATGTAAAGCAACTGTACAAATTAAGTATTTCCATATCAGTTTTGTTCCCATGAATTATACATAGATCTCTGAAAACAAAGTAACTATTTAAAACTTTCACAAAGAAGCCTTTAAGAAGCATCAAAACAGATTACTTTAGAGAGCTTGTCAAACATTTAACTTCTTTCATTTGCTCTTCCACAAACCCTGAAACTAGTTAAATTTAACTGACTTTACAAGCTGAGAGACTGGCTACATAGGACACATTTCATTAATTTCTGTCTGTATTCATAGTAATGTCCTCTAATCTCAAGGTTTCTTTGCAGTTTGTTTGAATCGCTTCACGTGCTCATGAAATACTATGGAAACCTCCCTGTCTCTCACTTCTCAAACTGTTCTATGACATCTATTCCTGGTTACATTAATAACAGCCTACCAAAGCCAAACAACACAGCATGACAATATTACTACTTTAAAATTCCTAACTTCTTTAATTGCCAAGGGACATGAAGCATACACTTTAACTGATTCAACATTAGCAGTTTCTGCAAAAAGGCAAATAAGAATAAAGTAGAATCTAGTTTTTATTACAAATGTCACTGGCACTTAAAAATGACAACATCCTATCTTTTTTATGAAACAATTAAATTTTCCATAGCAAGCCCAGGAAGAGCTTTTATTAAACATCAAGAGACCAAACAGCCAAGTGCAAGATGGCCTCATTTTCAGAACCATGGGGGCTCAGAGTGTGGCCCTTTTCTTTGAACACCACACTAATTCCCCCAGGAGAAGATGATCAGATGCACATATGTAAGCGGTTCCTAAAATGAAGTACACAGGTCCTCCTTTTAATGCTGTTAAGAATTTCAACTGAACACCACAGTGCAGCTGACTATTTGGAATGGTCTTCATGCTTTGTATCTGCAGGTTCATTTGCCATTTGGCTTTTGCCCAGGCTGAGCCAACACCTCCAGCAAAGGACAACAGATAGAAGACAAGAAATTGCGCTTTGTACCTTATGAATCTTCTTCAACGCTTATGCATTGAATCACTACAATCTGCTCAAAGACAGAAAAATGAAGTTTCCATACTGAACTACATCACACATGGAAAACTAATTCGAGTAGCCCTTAAGGAGGAGTTCATCTCTGCATCAACTGAAGTACACAGCATCAAACCATCTGTCTTCTCCCTCTGCCTCATTCCAAGAGAAGGTGTCATCCATTTTCCTCCCATCCTTCCCCTTGAGGGTTATCCATTACTCGGAAAGCCTGAAGAGGCATCATAACAGGACTGTCATTTAGGCACCTGATGATAGGACCTGTGCCCTGATCAAACTATACTACATGTACCCTCCAGATGAGCATCCTTACACTTTAGGGGCTGCTTGCATTTACTGAGAACATCTGGAAATATATTGAACAATGTCTCAAGAGTACTAGTGAACATGCTGACAACAAGTAAGTGTGTACAACCAGACAGCTTAACCACTCTATACTCACAGAAAACTCTACCTAAACCACAATGCACCAGCAGGCATTTTGAGGAAGTCATCTGATTTATTGCAACCCAGGAAGAAGTCTACAACAAACTGCTTTAAGAGGATTGCAAAATTCCACCTTCAGGGTCTCATCTCCTTTACTCTGAGCTGTGGTCAGCACTGCCATCACCTCTGCCATCGGGCAGCCCTCCAGCCCAACACACACTGCTCCCAGGGCAGAAGTCCAAATGGAAACTGTGGCTTCATGTTTGCACATCTTGTTTGTCAATATTGCTTTGTTTCTCCAGAACAACTTGGCAAAGGGACAGGCTGAAAGAGTGCTGGCTAGAGCAAAGCTGCTCCTTTTGGCTGGATGTCTATGCAGCAGTTGGCCACGTGTGCCATTCCAACACTCTGTGCCTATCTAGATCACCTGTGATGGAAATAGGAACTTTTCTTAATCTTTTAGAAAGCTTGCTTGTTTCTAAAGACAATTGTTCTACATCTGTAGGGAAAAAGCATTGTTTTTTGTTCGTTTTTTTTTCAAGATTTTCATTTTACTCAAAACAGTGGTTTACATGAAGGGAAAGAAAATGTTTCCAGGTATTCTTATGTAGTTCTGTAGAGCCATCTCAACCTAGCAAACCAGTTTAGCCATCAAGTGACTGAAGTTTGCATCAGAAGGTGATCAGCAGAGGTTCAGGACCCAGGAAGGGGGCAAACAACTAAGGACAAGCAGGCAAGGAGGGGGAGAGTGCTCACCCTGAAGTGTAGTGTAATAATTTCTCCAAAATTGCCAGGATAGGACCAGCAAAGGGGGAGCTTGTTACTCTTCTGCTGATGTGCTGGAAAGATAACACTGGAAGTTGCAGTGAAAGTTGTGCAGAACTACTGAGCTGGCAAATGCTATGTTTTCTCACAACTATTGTCTCATTTCAATTTTGTCCTGCTACTTTCCTTAAAATAAAAGTATTTCCCCAAAGATGTTGGTGCCAGATACCTATTTACCCATTCTTAATGCATCTCATGCTACGAAGATGCCAAGCCATATTTCTCTCCTTGTACCCAGGCTTACAAGTGTACAGTATGTGCAAGAAGCTCAGATCTAGTCAGTAAAAAGCATTTCATGTTATCTTCCATAAGAACCGTTTTCTCAGAGCTCTTTAACAACATCAGGAATCATTTGCTCGCACACATTTCATGCACGGGGTCAAAGCCATTTCTGATCTATGACAACTGAGTTTTCATTCAAGGACACATGGAAGCAAGTGGATATATTCCTCACCAGATCACCCCATACCCTCAACAACTCACTTGTTTTGTGTTTCACTGAGACAGCATCCAAATGGTCACATAGCATCACACAGCTTCCTTCCCACTTCCTTTAAAGCGAGTAATTTGTAAACACTCGGTTCATTTGCATCTAGCTTTTCACATCAATGGGGAGAAACTCACCATGATGAAACTCGACAGTCCTAATGGTGTTTTGTGGAAGGTGGTCAGGAAACCAATGATCAGCACAGGGACTGGCAGTCCCAGATGTCAACAGGAAAAACAAACAGAACACCAGTGTCTTAAGCACTCTATTTTACAATCTTTTCCATCTCCAAGTATTTATGCTTTCCTAAAGTCTTCAAAGCTAACAAGAAGGTTAATAATATCTTTGTACGACAGCTCTTCACTTTGCCTATGTTTATGTACAGCTTGAGGAAAATCCTCATAAAAGCGCATCCTACAATGCAACTGGCCAGACCCATAGTGCAAGATACTAAAAGAAATCCTCCTTCTGCCCTTTTTAATGCATAGCATGGGTAAGTAAAACAAATCACTTTTGCTGATCCCATGCAGTTAAAGTGCAAAATGCAAAGTCATTTCCACAATTTTTATATCATTCTGAAAAGAACTAAAGCTCTGAAGATGATATAACAGGAGATATAAAGATTTAGTTGCACTGTCCCTCCTCATTTGCTTAGATGTAGTGTTGGGGGATATAGTCTAGGGGTGAACTTGTAGAGTAGGGTGGATGGTTGGACACGATGATCCAATGGGTCTTTTCCAACCTAGATGATTCTGTGATTTAAGACACAAAGAACAGTCCTACAGAGCCTTGACTTTTCCCTCTGGCATTTGTGTTTGATCTCACCCAAGTAACTTAAATTTGGTTTTAAGCCTTTTTTTGCCATAAGCATAAGATGAATAATTATGAGGAACACTGCTTATAAAACACCCTCAAATACTATAGCAACACATGCAAACACTCCTGAAAACAGGTATCAGGAATGAAAACTTAGGTGTGTGTACAAGCACACATCCCTGCAGAAACTTAGGCAAAATTTCCTTTTTGTTAAAAAGGGGAAAAAAGGGAAGGTTTTTTTAATTGCAGAAATATTAATAACTACTGCATTCAAATGTGTTTTCACAGAACAGGAATGAACAAACTGATGTTCAGGTTGCTGGAAACAGTCTGGTGGGTGCACCAACGCATTTTGAGTGGAACAGATCTGCTAAAATCCAAAATAAAAGCTTGACTGAAAAAATGCAGAGGCTATTAGGGTAAAATAAACCTCACCAGCATCTATTTGATCCACTGTCCATGGCTCAATTCAAAGGTTATTCAGCTAACTGACCCCCGACTGTTTTGTGGGACCATTTTTAATTAAATCACAATTTTAATGGATGATTTTGCTGACACTAATAATATTTTATAGTTAGAGCATGGGAAGAAAGGCAGACCTATGGGGTAAGAGAGTCAGGGAGCAGCACTAAATCAACTGCTGGGCTCAGAAAGAAGCCTTCAGCTGCCCTGTCAGCAATCATCCAGTAGATCCATTGTAGAACGTTTGGCACGACCTTCTATGGCGTCCCATAGCTTCTTTCTCTGGCCTCCTCCTTTAAAAACTATTTCCTCTTGATATCACCAGACACACAATAACTGGGCTACAAAATTAAGCTTGCTGTCTAAAGCAATCCTCTCAGCTCTTCTCTCCTTCTGAAGTTCAAGCCTATACAGGAATATTGCAACATTTCTGGAGAGGTTTTATCATTATGTCTTAAGAGAAGAAGTTTCTTTTTAACTCTCTTATGAGCAAATTGTCAATACCCATGAAATGGGAATACTTTATTAAAATAAACCAACTAGAATTTATATAGCTCTAGTGCTATATATTCAATTTTAAGCTATGTGTCTTATACCAGTAAAAATAAACTTAAGGGCCCAGTTTATCACACAAAAATGCTACAAGTTATTACTAAAAGGGGAAGGGGAATAGAGAGAAGTTGAAGTATGCTAGATGCTGGACAGGAATGATTTACTCTTACAATTGTTCTAATTCTCTCTCCAAGCACCATTTTGTGTTCACAGAAAAAGCTGTGCAATCCTTTATAGTGAATTACAGGGAAAAAAATTATTACGGTAAGAAGTATTCACTTTCGTTTTACTTTTCATACATTGCATAATTTACGCGAAAGATGACACAGGAGGAGCAAGTTTAGAATGTATTTTAAAATGAACATTTCTTTTACATAACTATCCTGAACTGTTCTTAAAATTTCAAACACATGGAAATTCTTTGCCAGAGAAGGGCTCTAAGTCCAGCCACGTATTTCCTGGTTTGTGCAAGAAAATAATCCACACTGCTTGAATTCAGTTATACCTCCCAAAGATGGGGTCTGCTGAAGGGTAGAAAACAGCTCAACAATCCATCAAAATTACCAAATTCTAGAAGCACAACCAAACTTCTACTGATTAAATAACTGCAAACACACAAGCACGATCTCTACTACAGAACACTGTGTGAGATAACTACATTAAGCACATTTTCAGTATTTACTGCAATTCTCAATCAAAACCACTCCCAGTTGCTTGGAAGCAGGAGGCTTATATGTTACTATTAGTCTTTGAATGATCATTTCATTTCAAATTGAGTTTAAGTGCAAAAAACATATTTTACCTTCCCAGCTGCTGTTAAACAAGTGAGAATAGTTTTAAGCATTAGAATAATACAAACCGGTACCAATTGGTGGGGGTTCTGAAGGACATGATCCTTCATACTATGCCAAAGCACAACATGAAAGGACACTAAGAGAAGGAAAAAGGGAAGAGGACCTTCACTTTGTTTTTTACTAGCATACAAAAGGCTTTTATCCCCAAACCCCATGAAACAGCTAAGAACCACACAGTGTAGCACAAATACAATCCTTCAGACTGAATACCAGTAATTTTCCAGTGCTCACCAGCAGTACTAGCTAAAACGAGGACACCTGCCCAAAGACATTTCAGTCCAGAATAATTAAAACGTGTCTATCTACATCTAGCTGAGCAAATACATCCCCTCAAACACAAAGCAGTCTTAAGCAGGCAGACCAAAGACTGAGATGAGAACTAGTCACAGCAGGGTAATACTCCAAGCAAAAGAAATTATTTGCACATAAAGAAAATCTTTCATTACATTTCATGCAATGCTAGAGTAACATTGGATCCCTCAGTACCACGGTAGGTTGAATTATTTATATATACAGAGGAATCCACCTCTGAAATAATCTAGAATTAAAACAATGACACCGTTTCTTGCAAGTGGCAGCTGAAATGCCGAGCGCACAGCCCTGGGTATCCCAGGCATGACCAAGACCCAGGGATGGAAATGCAGAGCACAGCACAGCACAGGCCTGCAGCAGAGGCTGTAAGTACCTTCCTGCAAGGCTTTCATCAAGACATCTGTCACCATCATACTGTTCTACAGTTAGTTGCTATCTTTACACTCAAGATTAATGGAAAGTTAGTGGAAAAATGCACCTCATGTCAATACTGTTTGTTTGGTTGTTTGGATTGGGGGGGTTGGTTTGGATTGGGGGGGGTGGTTTGG
>JAAGNO010030274.1:0-10148 GCA_033439905.1 Ceryle rudis | reverse complement strand
CCCAGAGAGGTGGTCGCTGCCCCATCCCTGGCACCATTGCAGGTGAGGTTGGCCGGGGCTCTGAGCAACCTGCTCTGATTGCAGATGTCCCTGCTCCCTGCAGCAGGGTAGGATTAGATGAGCTTTAAAGATTCCTGCCAACCCAAACCAGTCTGTGATTCTGTGATTCTATGACTCCTTGCAGGACCATCTTGTTGGATCACCAAGATGGGCACCACCTTGCCCCATGGTCCCCACAGCTCTGGCAGCTGCTACTCCAGCAACAGCCAGAGGATGTTCACAGCATCTGCCCTGCTCTGCCCATCACCCCCAGGCACCCCTCCCACTGACCTATCTCATGGCGCAGCATCCCCTCCAGCCAGTGCTGCCGGGCTCCAGCCAGGTTGATGGCCAGCGTGGGCCGGCTGTCCTCCACCATCATCACTGCCTGGGACAGGAGGTCATCTGTGAGCTGCACCACCACCTGTGGAAGAAGAAGAAGAAGGAGGCAACAGCCATCAGCATTGCCATGGGACCAGATGCTCAGCAGGGTCTTGGTTCTAAGTAGAGGCTCAGATGGTGGTGGATGGTCAGAAAAAGCCACCAATGCCACAGGAAGCACTGTCACCAGCTTGTGCTGCATCTCCTTAAAGAAACCACAGGCAGCAGGAGCAGGCAAAGAGGCCACTTCTGGCACGAAGTGGGTGCTGAGAGGAAACGGATGATCTCATGGAGGAAGTAAATAAGTCCTTTAATCTCTTTACAAACCCGACTAAGGAGCTCCTGGGCAGCCTCCTCCAGCATCCCTCTGTCTCCAGTACCCTTCTGACTCCAGCATCCCACCCCTCAGCTTGTTTCCATGGGCTCCCTCGAATTTTATGGCCACATGTGAGCATCCCTTGGAGACCTGCCTGATCCCTCTCCTGCATCCCCACTAGCATGGGACGGCACCCAAACTTCAGTCATCAAATTGACCTTGCTCTAAACAACCAGCAGCGCCCACTTTGTTATAGGTCTAGCCTCTAAAAACCCACCCAGTAAACATCCCTCAAGGGAACCAAGGCTCTGGCTCCATGTTCATGGGCTCTCCTGCAGATTCTCCCTTTCAAGGCTCCAAGACATGAGGATGGATCTGCACCAGCCACGCAATGGGAGCCGGGCATGCCGGCCACGATTCACGGCAGGGACGGGTGACACATGCGCAGGGCTGTGGGACATCTTTATACAGTAAACAAACAGCTATTTTGGGAAACCCAACTGTTGTAAGAGCCAAGGCAGCTGCTCTATGTTAACAGGAGTTGAGATGCCAGCTGAGCAGCATCTGCTGACCATCCGACTTCAGACCTGCAGTGACTCGAAGCCGCAGCACCGCCAGAGGAGACACGTGGCTCTGCCGCGTCCTTGGGAACTCTCGCATCCGTGGGTCAGCACCTTTGGGCACGTACCAATTTCCCCTCAAAACCCTTCTGCCATGTCCGTATTAACTCTAACAACTGTCTATTATTTCACATTTTTCAGGATGAAAAAGTGCACGCATGTTACTATGCCACAATTCTCTTTAAAAAGAGAGAAAGAAGAGGAGACAGAACAAGTTTGCTTTAACCCACATTTATTATTGTGCAAAGCCACTCAGGAAAGCCCAAAGTGCAATGTAAAAGGGCAGATTCTACCAGTGGGCAAACAAACACCATCAAATACTTAAGAGAGCAATTGCTTACCTGGATTAAAATATACCAGTGTGAAAGAGATCCCTCTGAGAAAAGGGAAGGTTATGGCTTCACCGCAAGCAGAAACAAGGAGGCACGAATGGGCCAGGTTTTGGTCTGATTTTAACTAATTCCCACCTCTTAGGTCAGCTCTGTGGGATGGGAACACAGCCCCGACATCTGACACGGCCATCCCAGATGTGATCAGCGGAGATGCTGAAGTTGTGGGATGCAGGCAGGGAAGGGGAGAGCCAGGGGATGGAGTTGAAATCGAAAGGAAGAAGATGAGGAACGCATTTTGTCATCGCAGCACTTTTCCTGCTCCCTTGAAGATGCTGCAGCCCTGAACTGGTGCCCGGCCTTTGTGACAACCCCTGGTTCCCAGGTGTTTGCTGCCTGACCTGCGGCTCTTACAGGGAACACTGGACACGATGCACTGTGTCAGCTGGAGCTCCAAGACGAGGATACAGGGTGGGAGAGGTCCACAAGGCCAGGTCTGCACCTAGTCATCTTGTCACATTTCACTGCCCCTATACAGAAAAAAAGAACAAACATCCAAAGAGGTTGGAATTTAGGAAACTAGATGCAGAAGAACAAGCTCCTCCCCTGGGAAAAATGCTCACCAGCTTTTCTCCAGCCTATTAAAAAAAAAAAAAAAATTAGTTCTGTTCTCACTCAAACCAGGACAACACTCCACACAGCTCATCCCTGTCATGCTGATGACCTCCAGCTCTCCCTTCCCATCCACCTGGCACCTTAATTCCCAGCCCTGAAGAAAACTTGTTTATTATAACCCAAATATCAGTCTGCCACTTGCCCATGGTTTATTCCTCCACTGCACCGGGAACACCACATTCTATGCTGCACCTTCCTGGCTGTTACACACCTGAGCATCCTACTGGGGCAGAGCTTCCCTGAAGCAAAGACCCACACTGCTTTAATAAGCATTAAGAAACCTTTGAAATGGAGAGTTCTGGCTTTGAAAGAGATGATTTTGTAGTATTTGGTGGGGACTTTATGCTACAGGGAAAGTCCCCAGGCTGAGCGTTCCCATCCTGAGATGGCTAAAGCCACAGCATCAAGGATCTGCTCACACAACGCAACATGACCATCAATGAGCTCAGCCAAATTGTGGCAAGGCAAGCACCAGCCCTCAACCTTCACTATCAGGGTTGAACAGGAGGCTGACTGAACAGTCCAAACCCACATTTTTCCTTCCCCCACCCCCTCCTATCTGATATTACCATGCACAGGGTGAGAAAAGAGAAATGCAGCGAACGGCTGGGAAATAAGAGGCAGCTGAGGATGAAGAGGGTGTGATGCTCAACAGCAAAACCAGGTCTTGCATGAGCCCTTTTTAGGCGAGGCAGCAAAAGCTGGAATGAAGATCAAAGCATTCCCTGGGATATGTCATCTGGATAAAGATCCAAGGGCACAGAAACATTCAGCTGGAGGCTGAGCACACAGGGAAGGGTGTGCCTGAAATAACCGGTCTGTGTTTTTAGGAATCAAGGAAAAGTCCATGTAAAAACACCCCACAGCTTTTAGAGGAAGAATTCAAGTCAGAGGGAGCACTTGTGATATTTTTTCTGTTCTTCTGATGAAGAAAAGGTAAAGAGAACACAGAAACAGCAACACTCAACTCAGTTATACAGAGGTGGAAACCATTTTTCCCTGTGCAAGAGCTCAATAACATCAAGTGAAGTGATCAAGAAGCAAATTCAGGATGAAGAAGCACCAGCAAACAGTGAAACCTGCAGGTCGAGGTTTGCAAGGGTTCCCCATTAGGTCAGCAAATTAATGGCAGGGGTTCTGCAGCAGAAACGTCCCCACTTGGGAAGCTGACAGGCTGCCGTGGCCTGAAGAGAAATCCCCCACCCCTCTCCTAAGGATGCAAAGATCCCAGAACAGAGCTGGAGAGGGGAATGAGGGACAGAAACAGACTGATCCAGGGGTTGGGAAGCCATTCAGAGAGGCCAAGAGCTCCTACAGCTGTGAGTACAGCTGCAGGTCACAGTCCCACCGTGAGAGCCAACGATACAGATGTGCCCAGGGGCCACCACGGTGAGAAGATGACAAGCAAAACCCCATGATGTCATTCATCAGGCATCAGTCTGATGGGTTTTCAGAGGCATTGGCTGGGGTTACATCACGTTTTCCCCTTGTCTGAGGAAGTGGTGACATAGTGTTGTTTTGTTGTATTAATCAGACGTGTCAAGATCTGCTCTATGCCGAGCCAGCCATCCAGGAGCACTGGGAAGGGACCCTCAGTGCCACCAGAGGCCATAGCTTTGCACGTCATGCTGCCCACAGTGCTCCCAGCAGCCCATCTGCCCGCCCAGTGGCCCCACTTGCCTTATTTTGGGACCCTCCAGCTTTGCAGCTGCTGTTACAACACAGAGGCTACTCCCAGAGCAGCCAGGCCAGCTCTCCCAGTTAGTGATCTATCTCGTTCTGAGCAGCATCCCCAATGCATCCTCACGGTCCACAAAGCTTCTACTCAGCCTTTGTGGATATAATGATGGAGAAAATCTTATCCCCAGGAACCAAGGGGAGATGGCTGATAGTCCCCATGGCACCAGGAGATGGGCTCCTGCCTCTCCCCACCTCCCCAGTGCTGCTCAGTACCTCACATGCCAAGAAAGTACCAGCACTGAGCAGCTCAAGGGTGGAAGGGCACCATAGATGGGATCCCAGTTAATGCTGTTTCAGCTAATGACACTTCAAAACCCCAGGGACTGCCACTCAGCACTTACCAATTGGGCCAGGGGGTTCTCTTCCTCGAGCCAGGAGCTCACCAAAATCTGTACAGAGACCTCTGAGCTCCGGCAGCGTCACCTCAGTCCTGAGCCAGAAGAAAAGCAGAAGAGCTTCAGGATCTGCAGCCCTGATGCTGACAAAGAAGCTTTTGAAGACACTAAGTTAATTATAGAGAAAATACTTACCCATAAGCATGCTGCCTGCAGTGCTGGAAAGTGGGATTCTGCCTTCATCGGTCAGTGACAGGGACAAAGGGCAGCTGCCTGCAGCGACTGCCACCAGCCTGGCCCTGCTGCCTGCGGGCAGCTGACACATCAGAGGGTCAGGCTTTGGGCTAACACAGCCCCCCCGTGCTAGAATCTCTTCTTTTTTATTATTATTATTTAAGAAAGCCATTCCAACCAGTGTGTATGAGGGAAGCAAACAGCACGGATGGGGCACAGTTTCAGAAGAAGAAGTTTCAGCAAGTTTTTGTTCTGTAGGGGGAGGAAAGTTTGCCAACATCACCGTACCAAGAGCAGATGAAACTCTTCC
The DNA here is from genome assembly GCA_033439905.1 of Ceryle rudis. Taxonomy (NCBI): domain Eukaryota; kingdom Metazoa; phylum Chordata; class Aves; order Coraciiformes; family Cerylidae; genus Ceryle; species Ceryle rudis. Next base: position 5,169 of record JAAGNO010030274.1, on the reverse strand, counting down.
CTCTGCCCTGCACCAAAGAAATTCAGCACAATTTGTAATGAACAAAAAATGACCCAAACAAACCAATGCTTTAAGCACTTATCAAAAGTTCCAGGTAAAAGGGTCACATATCTCACACGCTGATGTGCAAACAGAATTACTGAACCCTGTGTTCCCTTGAGCAAAGAGCTGGAGAGAAGCCAGTTGTACACCAGTATGTCCAGGAAAAGACACCCTGCAGCCCAGTCAGAGCTTGATTTAAGGTTAGATTCACAGAGAAGAGTAAAACAGATGAATTTAATCAATTAATAAAAATCAAGAGGTAGATCCCAACTAGCCAGTCGTAAGTGGTGGTCTGTAAGGCAGGCCAGCTGCTCAGCTGGGTACTGGGACAAGTCTGGGTACTAAAAGGCTGCTGAATTCTGGGAAGAGATTTGCAGAAATCTCTTCTGTCATAGGTAAAGGCTTAGGAGGACCCAGGTGCCAAACCCACATCCCAGGGACACCCCGGGAGGTTCGGGGGGCTGGAGGAGGAATGTCCCCTGGCCAGGTGGGACCTTGGGAAACAGCTTGCTCCTGCTTTTTTGGGCATGAAACATGCTGGGCAGTGCCGAGTAAGGTGATTCTTCAGGGGAGGGCTTGTGAATAACCCTGTTTGGAGATGGAAGTGAAAAATCAGAGCTAGGAAAAAGAGAGGCCAAGAGGCAGTGGTGAGGAAGCCTCTGGTGCCCGCCAGCCCTGCAGACCCGCAAGCCAAGAAAAGCAAAGCCAGGTCTAGAAATCCTTCTTGGCACTTGAACCCAGGACGGTGGAAGTGTTTTGCTCACAAAACTTGCTGTCAGGAGGGATTAAAGAACCCCTGTTAACCGAAGCTGTGGGAGATCCCACGCTGGATGCTGCTGGAGGCACTGAAAAAACAGAGTCAGAGATGCCAAATTTGCCCCCTCTCCATCCCGCCTGGCTACTGTTGTATCTTAACCATGTATTTCCCAGCCTTAAAACTCGAGCTTGGGGTTTCTAAGTGCCCTAACCAAGCAGATCCCACAGGACAATAGGAAATCTCTTCCCCTGGCTTTGCTTTTGGACATGTGGGCAAAGGCAGCTGTTGGAGATGTCTGACATGCCACCGTGAACGGCAGGAATTAATACTCATGCACATAGCAAAACGGTCCCCACACGGACAATCAGCAGCTCATCTCACTCGCTCTCAAGCACAAAGAGGAGAGACATACGGAAAAAAAATCATTGGAAAATGGTGCGGAACCAGCACACCCCACCTAACACCAGCATGCAGTGAACACAGCCAAGCTGCAGATGAAAAGACCCTATGGCTCAGAGTAGAAAAGTTCCTTCTTTGTACCCAATATGCTTCTTAATCTGGGTCCTTTTTATCAGAAAATAAATATTTTGCAGTTGTATCTTACAAGCGATAAGGCAGGGATGTGAGTTACCTCTCCTACGCAGCCTTCCTTCTGCATGTACTTTCGGATGACGGACCAGATCTGGCACTTGCTCAGCAACCTCCCGCCTGTGGCGACCTCAAAGCTCTCGTATGTTCCATACTTCTCCAGAACAGTGCGGATGATCCTGATCGCCTGTCGCACACAGAAACAAAATGTCAGTGCAAAGACCCTCCTCTGCTTAGAAACACACCTTAAAATCCTGCGTGCAATAAAACGCAGCAGAGATCAGTCCTGATCGTGCCTGTAAAGTGAGACACGGCTTTGCAGTATCTAAAAAACCAGAGACTGAGCCAGCTGGAGGTGGCCACCAGGAGAGGTGAACAACTAGCATGACCCATAGTATATTCTTTCTGCTTTTCATCACCCTTGCAAGCATCTGCTGTGGGAAGCAGGCGAAGCTGAAGCAGAGCAGTGCTGGCACAGGACCTCCTGTTTCTGGAGGTTAAAGCTATGATTATTTTCCTCTTGCCTGCTTTTGGTTCTTTCACAATGAGATGATCTCCAGAGGTCCCTTTCAACCCCCACCACACTGGGATTCTGGGATTCCTCCTCATTGGCCGAGGTCTTGGCCCAGTCAGCCTGCTGCACACCAACAGCCTTCTAATAAAAACAGCACGTGCTGGTTTATTAGCAGTAACACTTTACAGGGCACCTATAAAGCACAAGTGTTTATGAGCACGTTTCCTTCCCCCAGAGTGAAATTGCAACTGTAGATATTTGCAAGCAATGACTTTCTCCAGGCTATTCATATATACCCACACCAGATGATGACAGCTTTGCACAAATTCTGGAGTTCTTCCAGCAGTTTTATTGCATCTGTAAACCTGGCTGAGCTGCCGCCAAGCTTCCCAGCTCAGGACCATGTGTTGCTCCTGAACGGTGCATGTTTTACCTCCTCCTTTCACAGAATCCCAGCATGGTGGGGGTTAGAAGGAACTTCTGGAAATCATCTGGTCCAACCCCCCTGCTCCAGCAGGGTCCCCCAGAGCACGGGGCCCAGGATCCCATTGTCCAGGTGGGTTGGGAATCTCTCCAGAGAAGGAGACTCCACAAACTCTCTGGGCAGCCTGGGCCAGGCTCCAGCACCTGCAAAGGAAAGCAGTTTTTCCTTTTCCTTCCCTTTGCTCTTGTACAAGCTCCAGTCTGTGGATGGAGCCCTGCAGAGGAGGTCACCCAGGATCTGGAGATGGGTGCTCACCAACACAGCAAGTGCTCTAACCATCCAACACCCTGTAGAGGGGCCTCGTTGTCAGTGTCTGGTGAGCAGCCTCCCCTACCACAGCAGAAGGTCCCGATTTCCCTTTCCTGGACAGCTTTCTCCACACAGCTGTTTTTTATTCTCAAATAATTTATTGTGCCTTTCCAGGAGAAGCTGTGCAGGGATTTTTGTGGGGTTGTTTTTCCATTGTTGGTTTTTTTTTGTGTTTGTTTTTTTGTTTTGTTTGTTTGTTTTGTTTGCTTGTTTTGCTTTGATCAGGATCACTTCTACAGTGCCACAAGGTACCTCCTGCTGACAGTGGCAGAAAAATGACCATTTCTTCCTCCTGCCTCTGCTCAGCCACTTGCTTTCTCGCCCCCAGGGACTAAAGCACCAAGCCAAGAGCAGCCCAGCACAGCTGGTGCCCAGAAGTAAGCCGACCAAAGAATACGCTCCTTGCCAACCTCCAGTGCATGTCCCGGCCAGCAAAATTCCTCAGAAAACAAGCTCAGTGCTCCCAGAGACTGCTGAGCATCCCTGGGCAGTCCAAGTCATCATCCCACCATGTGCTCCAAGATACCAAATCCTCCAGCCCCAGTGCTGTGCTGGTGCTTCTCAGGTTCCCATCACAAACCAGGGATGTGATGTCTGGGGTGATGAGCCTCTGCAGGGCTAGAGGAATCCTTCTGGTTTATTTACATTTTGTATTTAAAAAAAATGAAATACCCCTGCCAAGCATGTGCAGAGCAGGTGGGGAGCAGCAAGCTGGAAGTGTGGAGCGGGCCTTGGTTTGGCTGCTCTTGTCCAAAGATGCTGGCTTAGCAACATGTCTCATTTATTTAAGTTCCACAATTAATGCGGGACTTAAAAAGAAAAGCGGTTTATAGGTAATAGTTAACTGACAAGGAAAAAAACATTTCCGAGAACAGAAGAGACTGGAAGGAGGTTACTGCAGGGCACAAGCAGAGGAACAGTGCCATGAACACCACCCCATTGCACCGTCAGCGGAGAAACACTGGTAGGAACGCTCAACACTTCCCATCTCTTGCCAAGGGTTTTAGGATGTGGGATGAGACTGTTTGAACTGGTTATGAACACTTCATCTCATTAATGCAAAGCAATGCACAGAGAAAAAAGGTCTCAGTCATTCATCTTTTAATACATAGTAAATCAACAGCACCAAAAGAGAAAGCGAGGGGTGGAATAGCTCTGAACAGCTCCTTTCACTGCACCACTCGGAGAATGGAATGCGCTTCAACACGGGAAGAAAACAGTCAAGCCAGTGAGGTCTGCAGAGGATGCAGACAGTCCTCCCCCCGTGACAGTGTTGCTGGCACCAGTTTATCTGGGGCAGAGGTACAGGAGGCACTGGAAATGACTAACTGCTTAGAAAGCTGTTTGCAGAACAAGATTGAATCACCCACATATGAATCCTGGCAGAGATATAGGAAGTAATGCAAGAATAAGTCAACATCCAAAGAAACCAATAAATAAACGGGTGAAGAAGTTGTCTGAAACACCCAGATGGAAGCTCCTGGCACAATGGAATTTGTTATAAGAGGCTTTATATCTGCTCCCTCAGACACAGCTAAAATAGGCCGTGTGGCAGAAGGATGCTCTTGCTGGAGGTGGGATGCCCAGTCTGAGAAGCAAACTGGTTTTTGGGGTACCACTGGGCTTTAGGCTTTCCAGAAAACAAGCCAGACTTAACCCACAGACTGCTTCCTGTGTAGTCACCCACATACTCCAGCTCCTTCTCCATTATTTCCACAGCAACAAGTGCAAAAAATTAACAGCAAGGGGTCCCTGATGGAGCACCGGCTCCTAACCATCACCATGCACCCGTAAGCAAGAACCAGTTTGATGCTGGTAGTATCACCCAGCACCAGTATGACCATCCCATCACCCACATGAACCACGGAGCATATATGACTCCTGCAGGTAGCCTTGGTAACTAAAGAAGAATTTAAGACATAACACAGTGACCATGATGAAGGTAGGGTATGAAAGATGTCAAGCAGAGCAAGATGGGGCAGCAGCCCAGCAGCAGGAATGGGGAAGGGAAGCAGGGAGTGAACTTTCTCATGGACCAGATGGTCAGAGCACAGAGTGGTCCCACCATAGAATCACAGAATTGCTTAGGTTGGAAAAGACCTTTAACATCATTGAGTCCAACCGTTACCCCAGCACCGCCAAGGCACCACTAACCCATGTCCCTCAGCACCACACCTCCACAGCTTTGAAATCTCTCCAGGGGTCATGGGGACTCCACCACTGCCCTGGGCAGCCTGGGACAGCCCTTGAGGGGAAGAAATTGTTCCTCAGCTCCAACCTAAACCTCCCCTGGGGCAACTCGAGGACGTTTCCTCTTGTCCTGTCACTTGTTCCTATGCAGAAGAGACCGACCCCACCTGGCTCCACCCTCCTGTCAGGGAGTTGTCAAGAGCAAGAGGGTCTCCCCTGAGCCTCCTTTTCTCCAGGCTCAACAACCCCAGGTCCCTCAGCCGCTCCTCACCAGACTTGTGCTCT
>JAAGNO010030273.1:45049-70124 GCA_033439905.1 Ceryle rudis | reverse complement strand
CTGTACTTTCCGTCCCTGAATGGGGGGGGGGGGCGTCGGGGGGGGGGGGGGGGGGGGCGGGGGGGGGGGAAGAAGGGGCATGGTTAGGAAACCAGCCAGCTGTCCTGGACCCTCCTCTCTTGGGAACTGTATCTTATGGGGTTCTTTCAAGCAGGTCTCTGAACTGGACAGTCTATTCTCCTGAAGTCCAAGATCATGATGGTTCTGTGTTACAAAACAGCAAAGTGGGGAGAAAAATACAATGGACAGCTTTGATAGAGCCTAAGAGAGCCCACATACATGTCCGAAGATGACTGTTCAGAAGACTCAAAGATGAATGTAGTTACCACACCGAAATGTAATAAGGATAGTCAGGCTTATTTATTTCAGCTTTGTTAGCCAGAGAGTAACCTCCATCCATAATTTTTAAGGCAGCATCTCCTAACTGTGACACAGGCCCCTTAGAGGGGACCTCCATTCCTGCTGGAACACACTTATGGCAGGCAGGAGTCAGTAAAGCATTGCATGTGGCACAGACTCATCTTGGACAGGACACTTAAGATATGATGCTCTGAAGCTGTAAACAAGGACTGGAATAGTAATCTTCAGAATAAAAATGCTCACTGGAATTCATGTGCTGAGGTTTGCACTTGCTTTTGAGAAGACTATAAATGTTTTGAAGATTCTCAGTTCTTCTGGGTTTTTTTTTTCCCTCTTTCTGCATCTATTAGAATTGTCTTCTAAAAGAATCTAAAAGAAGTGGAAGGCAGAGCCTCTCAAGAGGGGAAAAAGCATGTTCTCAAAGGAATGAGACCCTCACATAATTTAAAATAGGAAAAAAAAGTCCCTGGGATTTACTGTAGGCAGACATTCTGTGTTGTTGAAGCAAGGCTAAAGCAAGGAGATGCTTGAGATGCTTTGAACATCAGGTTCAACTAGTCTGTGCACCAAACATTGGACCAGCCTACAAAAAAATGACCATTGTTGTATCTGTTTATAGAAGGCATAAGCAAAAGGAAGACAAGATGAGACACTTACTGTATCGAGCATCTCTCTGGTGTGAGCTGCTGACAAACAGAATCTGGCTCTGGACTCGATGATGGGGGTGGCAGGGAAGCCCACAACCACAACACCAATGTTCCGCTTCAGCATCTCACGCCCAAACGCACTGCCCGAGAGAACAGGAAATATCGTCAAAATGGTACCAGCGGAGGCAAAGCAGCAGCAGTATGAAGGTCTCAGTATGTTAACCCATAGAGGCCTCTGCTGAAGCAAGATTGTAAGACCACAATTTGGAACTTCCAGAGCTTTCTTTTAGAGGCAGAACGCCTGTTCACAAAAGGGTTTTTTTTTAATTCAATCCCAAGGTGATCTTCCTCAAAAGATTTCAATGTATTAAGTTTTAACAAAGCTGAAAGATTATACGTGGCAGATGACTTTTTTTTTTTTTTGCAGGCTGTTTCTACATGGATTTGTAACCTAAGCTTGGAAATTGGTAAGAAACAGGGATTTGGGCTCAGAAGTTTGACTATAAAAGAAATTCCCCCATGCTGTGATTCCCCAAAGCAGATGGTTCTGCAGACTCAAGATGGTTTGTTTTTACCAATGTAATTCAATTAAAGTACATTCTGGTGCCATGTACCACTTTTTAAGTGCCTATCATGGCAACCATAGAATTGTCACAGTAAATCGAGGATGTGTAATCTGCTACCAAATATTTTTAAGGAAGGTGCAAAAACCTCATACAGTTGTCACACAGTATCTTCAACAAAACAAACTCTTATGGGCATTAAAGAAATTAGTGGCAGCAACTTATGGGATGAGAGTCACGAAGACCTAGATCCTTTCCATAATGGTAGTGCAATGGTGGGTTTTTCTACAGGCCCCAGGAAATGGTTAATCCTTTTTGAACTGGCCTTGTCTGGCGAAGTAGAAATGAACTTGAGGCTTATAAGGATGTATAAAAATAACATCCTTTTACTAGGTTTTTTATTTCTGCCTTTTACTTCTGCTACAACTATTTTCCTTATAAATAGGTGCATCCTGATACACTTCATTTTGTATCTATTTAGTACTGTCAAACTATTTTAAAAACAGACTACAAGAGACAAAGAAAGGATGAAGTAGACTCAGTGGAGATCCTAGGGGCCAATTCTCATCAGAGCTCTGTGTTCTTGCTCATTTTTAAGTATGTTACTGGCCCAACTGCTCAGCTAATAAACATTTCCATGAACACTTCCAGGGAAAAGATCGTACTGAGCGGTAGAGCAGCTGGGTAGTAGAAACAGTATACTTCGGTGTGCTGGATGGTGCACACTGCACACTCCACAGCACCCATAAAGGCTACAGACCTTCTAAATTTGGTTATACTGGGAAGGGTGGAGGAAGACTGTATCTAACTTCATGCAGAGGGCTAGAAGATGTTTGTTTCCTCACAGAACCACAGTACTTAGACAGACTGAAGGCTAACTGAGCTAGAAGAGCACCAGAGATGTCCAGTAGGACTTAAAATGAAGCAATGCTTCCCAAATTTGAAAGGGTTGTTTGTGCACTGCATTATACACAGAAAAGCAGCTATCAAAGCCAAGCTGTCCTTAAAAGCAGGGCTTTGCTTATGTTGCAAAATCAAAACAAAACACCCCCAAAATTTTATATACTTGCAAAATTTTAGCCTTAATTATCCACACAGTAGCCGACAATTCCATAAGCATTTATAAAGGTATCTATTTACAATAACAATACCTGTGCTATTAAATCCAGACCTCTTAAAAAAATCTGGATTCAAATACAGCTTGTTGAGTCTCATCATGTCTGCTCCCTGCTTTTGTTTGTTTGTTTGTTTGTTTGTTTTGGTTTTGTTTGTTTTCAGAGCTCATTTGTGGAAATGTTGGCTGCTTCTGATCCAGGAGCTGATTTAAAGAATCCTCCAGTGACTTTTAATGTTATTTTCCATTAAATTTCAGCTTCTGTTTAGCATATATATACACTTAAAACATAAGTAAAATAAACCAACCAAACAACAAACCCAAACCAACCCAACTTTTAGGTCATGGCATGTAGTGGTAAAATTGCTTTCATGAGGTGCTTCCTTGCTGCCTCAAGCTACAAGTCTTGATTTTCTCAAGATCACTTACAAGAAGTCCCCATGTTTTACGACTTGGTAATGATCATAAAAGCACAAATCAAACCAATCTTTTCCTATATTTAAAAAAGTCTTAATATGCTTGTACCATCCTAGCTTTAAAGATAGATGAGATGTTATCCTGTTAAACCTACCCAATTTTTGCTGGCATGTAGAGCATCAGAGGCACAACAGGGGAATCTTCATTTCCGTAGATGATAAAGCCCATCTCTTTCAGTCGTCTCCTGAAATATCTTGTGTTCTCTGCTAGCTGCTGCACCCGTGCTTTCCCTAGTAAGCAAATTAAGACAAGACCGTGAATGCAGTAGTCATAAGTCACCCATGTAACTGCAACACGAGACTTGTAGTTAGTACAAACTATGAAATGTACTGCTTGTGCTTATGGAAGTGATAAAATTATATGCAAACTAGAATTTTCAGTTGCTTCTCCCTAATGTAATCAAGATTAATCACTCATTTTCTGACAAGGCAGTAGCTCAATGGACTGTGATGGGCACAACCATCGAGTCCAAGCACTCCCTAGTTTTTCCATATCGTGTTTTAACTCGAGAGGTACTTGGCAAAACAAGGCAGTTACCTTGATTCAGAATTTGCTCAAAATTCACTGCCAACTGCATTCTGAAGAAGAGTTTATTTAGACTTTGAATAGTTAATGGAAACCTATTGAATCAGCTGGAGCCGTTCACCATGCTTTTTCCTGCTTGTCTGTATTAATGGAAATTGCTACTTTCCTCTTCAGATCTGCTTGCTGAACTGGTCATGTGGCTGCTCCCTAACCTTTTTCAGTTAAAATGAGCTGGGTTTAAATTAAACCGATTACTTCTGATAATCCAGCTCACTTCACATAAGCAGCAGTGCCAATTTATTATGTATTCATCCAATTCCGTATGGATTTTTTTTTCACATTTGTCCAAATTAGTACAGAGGAAATTACACAGCTAGTATAATTTAAATATTCTAGCTATTCAGATATGCATAGGAGAACCTATTTGTCAGTTAATTAAATTCTAGCTTAGCACAGTGTACTGTTTCCGTATTGCCCAGAAAGAGATCCACCTCGTCTCACCTAAGCAGATAATAATGCATTTCTGATCAACTAATACTCTAATGTGTTTAAGAGATTAAGCACTATGCCATTGATGAGACTATAATAAGTAACAAGTATAATCACTTGTCTCTGATCCACGGAGTATATTTCTGGATAATTGATTATCCAAACATTGCCTTCACCAGATGGGTGATGCATGTACTGAAACATTAAATCTCCAGCAGTGCTGGTCTATGCCACATAGTGAAGTCAACTGCTACATAGTAATCATCTTCCTTTAAAGCTGTAGATAACATATGGTGATTACCCAAAAGTAATGCCAGGTCTCAAAGAAACATCCAACACCCACACAGCTCTGCTCCAGGCCAGAACAAATGTAATTTTAAGAACCTATACAGCTTTTGTAGCCAAGAGCATCAGACATTCCACCCACAACCACGCAATCAAAGGCAAAATCGCATCAAAGGCAAAGCATGAGAAAAAAGGATGAAACCTGTTAAGTTTGCAAAAAGTGGCCTATCATTAGTGGGTAGGAATTGGTATTTTTAACAGCATTCACTGCCATTTAAGACATCTCTTCTTTTCCATTAACAGCATTATTTCTTAATCTTTCCTCCCCCAGAGTTTCCGCAGAAGCTTAATTCCTCTTCCCCAAAAAGCAGGAAGATTTCAGTAAAACACAAAGGCATCTTGGGCTTATGAAACTTATTTTTTAATTGGCTCACATCAGATTAGATCCTCTAGTGGAGGCCCAGCTTCCTCTTATGTTTTCATACAAATTATTTGGTTATTTTAAATACCCCAGACTGCAAAGGGAAGTTGATAAAAAAAAAATCAAATACACCCCCCCCCCCAAATACAAAGAAATAGGGCTACTGCAAGATACTACAGATAATGGACCAAAAGCCACTACTTGCATTTTTAACATTGAGACAATCAACAAAACTACAAGTGTCCAAAGCAATCTACATGCAGAAAAAACCTACTATGGTGCCTTTTGAGAAAGCTGCATCCTCATGTCTCCTATACAGAAACACATCTTCTGAAAATATTTCAAGCCAGTGATGTACAAACCCATCAAAGTCAGGTAATGTACACAGCTGGATACAACTGTTGTGATCAGCCCCCTTCCCATGACCAGGAACACGGCTTCTCCCACACATCCATTTTGTCCATGCTCCCATAAAGCATGGGGTTTATAGTGCTTCAAGCAGAAGGAACTTCAGCACCTTTAGTTATCCCCTCTACATGTTCACACCCTTTTCCAAGTTGTTGGGAGCCTTCCAGGCTAAAGATTAAAGGGCAACTTTAATTTGTAGTCTGCTTCACAGTCCTCCTTAAACTCTTTCCTACAAAAAGAGTTTATGATTCTAGATTTGTCATTATAGATTGAAGAGTTCTTTGAGATGTAAACAAGTTTCATGTGCAAGCCTTTCGGTTCTCTACAGAGACAATCACCTACTAGAGCAACTGACAGTTTTGGAAAACTCTTGCCTTCTTCAGCTGTGAGTCTCAAAAGCTTGTCAGCTTTTACTTCACTCCAGAATCATCAGTCAATCCAGTGAAATTACCACCTGTCTAAAAACTTGTCACTAAGGCTACAACAATATTACCAAGAACTTGAAAACATACTCAGTGGTCTCTTCTCAGTACCCAGTACCTGTCATTACCATCTTCTAAGGAGAGCTGTAGCTGTGGTGAAGCAAAGCACCAGGAATCAAACAAGAACTGGGCAGAGGTTCCTTGACCTCTGCTTTCCTTTCTCCCTACACCCTGTGCAACTACTTTCCTTTGCACTTCAATATATTTAGCCTCCTATTCTATTGTAAAATCCTGCACCTGAAGGGTGATGCCACATGCTAACTGAATGGGGTTTTCAATCTTATGCAACAAGCTTACACACGATGTTTGGGTCTGTTAACATTTGCTGGTTCAGCCCCACCGGTACACACTGGTGTAGCAGGCTGTTAAATGGTAGTACAGTTTTACCGTGTTTCCTGGGGTACAGCAGTGCCTAAGTACCACTGCTAATCCTACCTGTACCCAAACAGTGCTTGAGCACTGAGAGAGGACCTCAGAATCCCTTCCCAGCCCAAACATCTTCTGAAGCTTAGAGTTCTGTCCACATCTGTTCAATTGCAGGCCTAGAAGGACTGCCAGGACTGCAGCAATCCTCCAACAGCTGGCTTTCTTGGCACTATGAAGCTTCATTTTTAAGATCATGAAAAAAAGGCCGGCTCAGACACCACCCTGTCAATTGTTCTTGCACAGAAGTTGTGCAACAATTCTGGTAACATCCTTTCATCTAGGAAACTGGAATGTGATGACTTTCAGAGAGGGAAAGAAAGGGAGGATTACTGGAACTGAGTTCTTCAAAAGGCTAAAAAACTAGAACTCCTTATCAGAGCAACTGATCTGAAGTCCCTATGGGACTTGCAAATGGCTTAAACTAGCTACTGACAGACCTACATTGGAATTAGAGGATTTACTAATAACTTCTTCCCTTTTATATCCTTTTGCAAGTTTACAGCAGTCCTAACAAGATTGCTCTTGCAATTCAGTAAAACGCTTCCTTACTTCCAGCCGCCTGGACATCACTTAGTCTAAAGCCCACACATACACACTAAAGAACATGCTGCCATTCTATTAGAAGTAAAAAGGTCACATGCCACCTAAAGAAGAGAAATGCTCCCCCTTTGCCACCCTCAACTCAGAGTTGTAGCTGTGTGGACTCAGCAGAGGAAAAAAAAAAGAAATGCAATGATTGTTTCTGCTTGGATAGCTAAGATGGGATGAATACTGATAGCTGACAGTTTGAGAAAAGCTATGTGCTTTTACTTGACATAACCTTATACCAGTCCAAGATCAGGCAGTCACTTTAAATTGGCACTGCTCATTTTCATACCGACATTTGTTTTACTGTACACCTTAAGTCCAGAATACATGTTACAGAGCTGCAGTTCTCCTACCCCAGGCACTAGTAATGCAAGTGTGAACTCCCAGATCAGCAGCAGCTTTGCTGAGGACATCACTCAGAGCTCCTCTCAAACCTTTTCTCTAAGGCATTGCCCATAACATCACGGTTGTTATCTACTCTGCGTGGTCAAAAATGCCACATATATGCTTTTACACTCATAAACCCTAAGCAGCTCAACTGCAGACTTATCAGAACAGACAAGTCGGACTTCATAGTTTCTGTAGTAGATGGATTCAGTACCACTAGCTGAACCAACACAGCAAGTAATGAATGAATGACTGCAGTATTTTTACCATTCTTACAATACTTAGCACATACCTTCCAATATGAACAGCAAACTTCTGTCCACTTCTAAACAAGCTTCAAAAGATGGTGTTGCTAGATTTGTGCTGAGGGAGAATATTTCTCTTTTCTGACATTTTACCACATGGCATACGAAGTCTTACACGCATGTAAAAGGTAAGCAATATTCTTTAAAAAATGCAGCTAGCATCTCCTTGGAAAAAAAACCCCTTTCAATTCCAACACCACAGAGAAAGCACTCCATTAAGAATCTAAAGGCATGAGATGCATATTCCCCACAACCCTAGTGGAAAGTAAATTAGTATCTCTGCCAGAACAGATTCCCAGAGGCTAAAAGAAAGATATTTCATGACTTGTGAAAGCCTCTGCTTTAGAGGTCAGATTGCTCAGAAAGTTAAAATGAAAACCATTATTTAGGAGATATTTAAGCAAATTTATTCTTGAAGCTGAAATTAAGATGGTACTTACCATAGTTATCTGCAGGCTAAAAAGTGGTCTGCACATCCACCATACAAAATCTAAACTCCTCTTTCATTGGGTTTATTAATGAGGAATGTAAACAGAGAAACTCACCTGTATTTAGCTTCACTGTTCTTTACATCACAGAAGTTCATGCTTAAACTGACAGTTCAAATACTACATGGATTCTAAGCAACCCTTATTTGCAAAAGGCAGTTTGATAAATACACAGCAATTGCTCACGGATTAAAAATTTTTGCAAGGCTAGGATGAACTTTGCATTTGAAAAGAAAAAAAAAAGAGAAAAGATAGCTGAGATCTGCTTAACTTTTCCATTCCCTGTTAATAAAAAATAATCTCTACAAAGAAGAAAGAAGATGCAGAGTTTGTGGAAGTTACTCTGCTACTAAGTTCTAATATTTTTAACATTCCTGTCTTCTATTAAAGCTGACAAATAAGCTATCATAGATGGTATTGGACTCAAAAGAAAATTTAGTTCAACCAGGATGTATTTGTTTTTCCCCCCTTCTTGTGATCTCCAGGCAGTAATTGGAGAGGAATCACAGATCTGTCCTTCTAAACAATGCAACACTTCATCAGCAAGGCTTCTTGAGAAATAAAAGGCATGTACACAAACAGATTACTGACTGACAGTGAACTCCAGAGGGGCAAACCAACTTTAAATGGGAAAAAAAAAACAAAACAAAAAAAGCCACAAGCAGGATTTTATCTGCTTGTCACACTAGAAATCACTGTCACCTAGACCTAAACCAAAGATACTTGATGCAATACAAAGGAAGCTGTATGTTTACATTTTTAATTAATTCTTAAAGACTTCAAAGCAACATGAATAGAACACATCTTTAAAAATGGTTCCTGAGCAGTGAAACTGCATAGTATGCACAAGCTGCAATACAGCTCTTGTTGGTCAACAAACATCAGTTAACATTAGATAGCTGTGATGAAGTTATTGTATATTCTAGTCTTTTTGCTGTTCAACACAGTTTTAATCTCTCAATTATTTCAATCTCAAAATCCATTATGAAGGCACAGAGAACAAAGTGAAGCCATCACGTCCTGTTTCCCAAACAGAAGATGGCTAAATACATCCTACATGGAAGGGATACGGACCAGGCTGCAACATTTCACAGTTGCTTTTTTGAGAGCACCAGCATCAATGACAGTGAAGATAAAGCACTATTTTGTTAGCATGGAAAAAGCTTTATCTCCACGTACCTTGCTATCAATGGGCCAAACAGAAGAAATTAATTTCTTATTGTGGTAATTTCTACTTCAAAAAGCCTGTATTTTTGGACATTGGGAATTGTTTAAATCAAAGTAAACTGGTCATGAAAACTTGGTTATGTATATAATTCTCTAGAAATTTGTTTCTTCAAGTCAGAGTGATGCTATCACATATTCAAGCTTGCACATTTTTCCACATTAAAACTCCCTTGTTTTTGCAAAGATTTATACTTCCATTCTGTTTATTATTCCTAAGTTTCTGTCTTTTGGTTGGCTGTTTCAGTGGAAGACATAATTCAGCATACTCTGTTTGGGAAACAAGCATTTTTCAAGTCTCTACTAGGCATTCAATATTCTTCTGCTGATTTAACAGATTCTCCACTAAGCTTTCAGAAGCCAAGTTGCCTCCTGAGGTCTTATGAAGATCTTCTGCAATGTTAACATAATAAGTCAAGTTGTTTTCTGGACACTGTACTTGTAAACACCTTATCATTAAAAAAAAAAAACCCAACACAGAAGCCAATTCCTTTTTTTTGAGAAGGCATAAAAGCACTACTACTCTCTTATTGCCACGAACATGTTTTTCGTTTCAGATACGGCAATTTCTCTTTATGGCTTCTCTGAACCAACATTTACATAATTAAAAAAACCTAGCAAAATATTTTTAGATTTGCCAAGATCAGAAAAGACAAACATGACTGAAGAATATCTGACTGGAAGTATGGGTCAGACTCAAAACAAAGTAGTACCTATTTACGGGCTATAGTAAGTAAACTACTAACTAGAGAAATTAGAGTCAGATTTTAATCTAAAAACCACTAGAACAGTAAACAAAACTCCAGTTCAACATAAATTAAATGCCAACACTTTTACCTTTTAAGGAAAAGTTGCGCACAAGGAGAGTATGATGCTGTTAATAATACTGTTAGAAATGTTTAAGGAGCTGGGATGGCAAAATCTGCCAGAGCTGATTTTCAGAGGTTTGTGAAATCATCCGTCAGAAACAAGACCCACAGCGTGAACTCACACCCCAAAGCAGAAAGGAGGATCAAGACCAATTCATGTTCACAATGCTGCCGAAGGCAGAACTCACCTAACACAATAATTGAAAGATCACCTCTTACAGCAACCTGTTCTTTCAGCCTCCAAAGAAAACAAACAAAAAAGTGATTTACAACAGCTGAGAAATGAAAGGGAGGTTTAAAGCAAATTTTTCTCTAGTCTCTTCTGAGTGGTTGTACTGTAAAAACGAATAAGGTACATTTTATTATACATTATTCTGAAAAATAAGAAATCTAAATGTACTTCTCCTCTCTAGTTGTTGAAGTTCCAGGGACAAGGTTGCTTCACATGTACAGATCAGCTTTCTCTAACTTTGCACATGCGAGCACTGCACCACTGCCAATATTTGCAGTAAGAATTTTACATCCTCCCCTTCAGGTGCCGTCTGCAGATTTTTGTTACAGGTCTTCAGAAAAGTATTATACACAGTTATTCAATGTAACCTGAGATTACACAGAGATGTATTAAAATGTATGGGTTAGAATACTATACTCCCCCGGTTTTACATTATAAAGCACAAGCTCACAAAGGCAAATGCCAAGAAAACCTGCAAAAAACAATGAGAAACTTAAAAAGTAATTAGAATAATTCCTTAACTCGGTACTATTTATTACTGTTTAATAGTTCAAACTCTAGTATTTAGCAAACCAGCCGGGAGAGAAAAGCGACTCATTTGTTTTTTCCGCCATGCTGCTGGGGGGATCCAGGTTTGAAACAAGCTTGAAAATAGGAAAAGTCACTACGGGAAGAGTTTAGGCTTAATGCCTAGTCCGGGGTTACCAAAAGGACCGAGCACCTTCCACTAGGGGCCACTGCTGCACAGAGGGAGCGAGAACCTCTGCGGTACCCGCGAGCGGCTGCCGGCTCCCTCGGTGCAATAGCGACCTGCTCTCAGCATGCGCTCCCCCCACCTCTAAAAAAAAAAGCCTCTACGGCATCACGGTAAAGTCATGATCAGTTCATCCAGCAGACGCTAAGGAACTGCTAACTGGACAGCTGAGTCAAGTTATTTATTCTTCTGACACACTCGTGTGCTTCTCGAGTTCACCGCTCAGGAGACAAACTCCAAATAACGAGGGAGGAGAAGCCCCGTTTAAGAGCCAGTGCGCTTGAAAGCATGAACGAGGAAATCGAAAGACTGCCGAGAGCTCATGTTCTTTGGCCATATGGCAACAGCATTAGCAATGATTTATTTTAGGAGAAGCAGTGAAGGGCTTGTCTGGTGACCATTCTGAGTTAACCCTGTGCCTATGGCTTTTTAACAAGACTGCGTGCAGGGGATTTGCCTGGATTACATGAGTACCGAGTATGGAGCCACTGCAGAGGTGATGGTAAAAATACTCAGTGCTTTAAAAGATTGTGGAAAACAGTTAAGTTTCATTAAAAAAATTGGCAATGGTAAAGCCAAGGAGATTCAGAAATGGAAAAAGAACAGAAAAATTATGGCTGAGGTTCTTGGCACTGAAAGGTCTCCGAGAAACAAAATTTATGCTAAGTATCTGTCATTGCATTTGCTATCAAGCTAAACAGTTCTAGTGGAGTCTAAAGGCATGCCAAAAACCAGCTGGGTGCATGGATTGTATACTCCTTGAGTTTATATATACTGGTGAGATTGAAGCATTTAGCATATTCCAAAGCCCACAGGAGTATTTTTATATTTACAGTTTCTCATTTTGTTTGCAACTACCAGCTGCATATAGAGAACTCCAAGGCAGCCTGCTTGCACCATGAACTTCATCATAAAAGGATGCAGCTCTCACCAGGAAGAGATTGTGTGTCTTGATGTGACTGGAAAGAGACGTTCTGTTAAAGAGCTACCATTTTAAATGATTTAAAGAGGTTTTTAAAGAACTTTGGTCAACTGTGTAATTATAGAACGCTTTGGGTTGGAAGGGACCATTAAAGTTCATTCTGTCCAACCCCTCCTGCAGTGAACAGGGACATCTCTAACTACATCAGGTTGCTCAGAGCCCCACCAAGCCTGACCTTGAATGTTTCCAGGGAGGGTGCAATCACCACCTCTCTGGGCAACCCATTCCAATGTTTGATTACCATCACTGCAAAAAATTTCTTCCTTACATCTAGTTTAAATCTACCCTCTTTTAGTTTAAAACCATTATAATAAGTCCTACCAAAAAGTCTGTCCCCATGTTTCTTATAAACCCCCTTCAACTATTGAAAGTCTGTAACAAAGGCACTTTACCAGAAGATCTTACTAATTGTTCAAAATTATACACATTTCACAGCTTATTATTCTATTAATAGAAACTCTACATTAGTGACCACAAAAGAAATCAACTGATTGGGCTGCACATGCACTCCAAACATCACAGTGGTAGGATAGCCTAACCTCGTTGTAGCCAATAAAGTAACAGTATTTGCATTAACAGCATAAGTCTGATTTCTTCATACTGCCCTCATCTGTGTATCATTTAAGCTGTAAATTCTCTAGAGTGGTCACAATCTCTGTAAAGGAGTGAGCACAACCATCTCAGCTCCTGTCAAAGGTTTTATACAATGCGGTGACACAAAGATACTACAAAATGACGTGGTAATGGAAACAGCTAAAATGGCTGCTCTTCCATGCACAGCCATGGCAGTGTTACTTGATTAGTCATCTTTTGCCTCAAACAGCAGGCTTCATTATGTGAGCAGAGAGACTTTGAAATAAGATACATGTCTAAAGAAGACCAGCATGAATAAACATTTTAAGGAGTTAGTAAAAGCAGTATTAAATCAATTGATTTAAACTGAGCAAATGTTTATCAAACTACAGGAGACAGCTTTTCCACAGCAAAGCTCCTTTTATAAAATCCTGAAAATTCAAGCTTTAAAGAGACTAAACCAGTGCAATGCTACTGACACCACAGCAAAAAAGACGGATTAACAGACCATTCTGCCTCAAATCTGGCCAATGTTGCCTCATAAAACCAGTGCAACCAAATGTTCTGTAATAGTTGCATATACCTAAAATGAGTGAATTCCATTAAATATGTTTATAAATGCTGAAACTTAGAAATTATTAATCTGTAGTCATTAAAGTGTGATTATGAATGTTACCATTCTGCCTAGACTCAGTGCCAATTTTGTACAGATGAACAGCTAACATGAAGCAGCAACGGCAACAGCAGAACTCGAGTGTAAAAAGGTAACAAACTGGCACACCTCCAGCTGTCAATTTCTACTGAGCTACCACGTGGCAGATCAGGATTCACATACACACCAGCCAGGCAATTCAAATTTCAGGGATGTATAGTTCAAGTAGGTACCTCAGTGCTCAAAATCCCATCCAAACTACCCTACAGGTCCTACATGGAGGTGGCATGGAAGTATCCAATATGGCAGAGTTCAGTCCAGGGCAAGAGTGTACTGAGTAGCAGAGATTTTGATGAAGCTGTGACTGCGACATGAGATGACTGACCTGCAGATGTCTGCCTGAAAGACATTTCAAAGTCAGCTTAGGCTATGACAGAATATTTTAACAGAGTATGCCTCTGCTACTAGTGATGAATCTTCCGTAACCAATCCCAATAGTCCGTGGAGGGACTGCAGACACTGACAAACTGAAGTCTTGGACAAGACTTGACTGCTCTCCATACTGGGAAGTAAAGTTTCAGCCCTGAAATACAAAGCTTAAAACAAAAATGCAAGAAGGTAATATCCTCACTTGGGTGAAGGTCAAACATCATCAGGAAGAAAGAAATTACTATAAGCTGTCAGTCATTCCTCTGTAGGAAGACCACAAGAAAAAGTAATCCTCACAGAGGAGAGGATAAACTAACTATTGCCCTGATGAGGTATATTAGTAGGAATGAAAATTGGAACTTGCCTTAGAGAAGAACCTTTGTATTTTTTTTTTTTTTTTTTACAAAGTAAAATAACTTTTATTGAACCAGTTCGGTACAGGGTAACTGAATGTAGAGAATGACATCTTGAAGACATCAGTGACCAAGATAGATGCAAGAAACCTATGTAGCCAATGGGTAAATTTCAAAGACAGTAAGCAAACAGCTGCTCCAGAACTGCTGAGCTAAGGACATGCAACAGCTTGTACATGACACAGAAAAGCCTACTTACCAAGGTAAGAACATGCCCTTGAATTCTGCCTGCTTACCAATTAGCACATCCTGTAGAAGTGCAACAGAGGTGTTCTACACATGAGCATCATTCAACTCCAGACAGAGGTTCTCAATGCTTTGATGAACATCTCCTGAGCTCTGCACAAGCAGATCTCAGAGTACCTAATATATCTACAGTCTGTCCAAGAAATAAGGTGCCAGAATTATTCTCACCAGCTCAAGTCTATTAGGATGGCTACTGCCATGTTACACTGCCTTGTCAAGACCATCAGAAGGAATCTTGTCATAGGACAAGTGAGCTTCCCTGATCATAGGCTGGAAATGTGCACAAGCAAACAGACGTACATCAGCTATGAAGCAGCAGAAATTGTTAAGAAGTGTCGATGTAATGAGATCATTCTAGGATGCATCTTGCACAGACAATGATTCTGCAAACACCCACTCTGCACCTTTCCCAGCATTGGAAAAGGTATTTGTGGAATGTAAAAGAAAATCTATAGGTTTATTATTCCCTGTGTAAAAATATAAAATTAAATTTCAAGTCTGCCAGTTCAAGAAACTAATAATAATGAGCACTTTGCAACTTCTGCTCATCAACATGCTGCACATAATAGATATGAGGCATGTAGCCTAAATGGCTCGAAGCTGCTCAGGTATTTTGCTAGCAAAAGGTGAAGGCTCAATCTTCCAAACTCCAGAATAATATACATCTGCTTGTGAGGTACACTGGCAGCCAAAGAGCAAGTCAAACTCGCCAGAACACTTTGCTCACTATACATAAAATGCTTGACTGAATTTTAGTAACAACTCAACACGGCTGCAGAGTTATTTTAACCTGTTTCCAGTACACAAATGGATGTCCAAACTGCCTAGCCACAGAAGTAACAAGTACAGCAAAGCTAGGTTCAAAGTGTTTTCTTTTTACATCTAAATCTAAGATAAATGTTATTCAAGCTACACTGTGCAAATATAACTGCAAGGACTCCAGCTCTAAAAATAGAAGTGGTAGGAAAGTAAGAACTAATAATGAGTGCTATTACTGCTACCTCTGCCCAAGTAAGGAAGACTAAAATGTTTTGCTGAGTTAGTTCTCTCTGCTGCAAACAAGCTCACAAAATGTTTCAAAAGAACTTGACAAGAATAAGGTTCATCATGGTGTTGCTGTGATATTTTTTTAAAGAACAAATTGAGGAAATTTCTAAAGTAAAAGCAGTAACATGTGGGAAGATAATCTAAAATCGTGTTCCAAAAATAAAAGAAAATCTGGAAGCGGAGACCAGCTAACATTCTCAACAAATCAGACACTACAGTAAAAAGTCACATTCAGTGTATTTTACTTGCCTCAGAGTGGAGTTTTAATTTAGATACTATGAGAACAAAGCTGCCTCTTGCCTCCAAGGATCTTGCAAACATCTGTTTAACAATCATCAACGACTCAGATTTTTTATTTTTTTTTTTGTCAACACACAGAACTGGGCCTAAAGGTATCACGTAATTAGGCAGGTTAGAAGAAGCAATAGTAATCTGGCTGCAACAGCAGGAAAAAGTAGCTGCCAGGAGGACCAATTAGCTAGGAAACTACCTAACAGCACTCTGAACTTCTACTTATGGATGCCAACTGACTTCTTGGCAAGTTTTCAGAAAAGGAACCTACCTAACTGAAACCACAGGAACCAACAAGTTTAAGTACAATCACTCCTTGAGAAAAACCCTGTTAAAAAAAATTTGCTCTGTTCTTACTAACAGTCCTTGGGTGGTGAAGAACAATAACTGACCCAAATTACACCTGAAATACTTGAGAATTCTATCCTCACTTTTTCAAGCTTTCCCTCAACAGATTAGTGGAACTGAACTTGCAGCAAGAACTAGCTCCTGAAAAATGCCGTGCGTTGTCTCACTTTCTGAAATTTTCCTTCAGAGGAACATTTAATAGATATGAAAAGAAGCAAAAGCATTGTGAGCAATGACAGGGAAGTATGTCATTTCCATAATCAATATTTATTTCTTATTTTCTACCAATCTGGACATGAAGTCTTTAAGTCATCCATTGCCACCAAAAAGCTGCAGCCCCTCCAGGGCTATGTAACTTATCACAACCAGATGGTGTGCTGTCAATAAAGGAGGGGCTGCTATCATTCCAGGGCAGAATAATTACCTTCCCTTTGAACCAAGGACAATGTTTACAATAAAAACCTGAAGCTGTTTAATGCAACTTCCAGTCTGTCAGACTCCCACTGTGTAGCCCCAGGATTCATCAGGCTCACAGAAGTGAAGGAGACCATTTGTTAAAAGTCAGCACAAGTCCCTCTGAAAGGACATTGATGATATGCAATTAAAAAATAAACAAAACAAAACCACTTCTGAGGTATTTTTCAATCCTCTTTAAAACTTTTTTTCTGTAGATTTTTTTCCATCTTGCAAGTTTTACAGGAAAAGTAGCTGTACTGCATTAAAATGCCAACTATGTCCTATGTCTTTTAAGTAAACTATGGTAGGTGTTCACTGCCCTGGTGTGCACCTCTTCTGGCTCTGGCTCTGCATTTTTGAATCTCAAAAGCAGGAGTGGCAACATTTATTCTGGGAGGAAGACTGATAGCTAAGGGCTGTGAAGCACAGAGAATTAAAGGTTAGATAGCAGACAAAGATAAAGAACTGAAATCTGTCTCTTCCAGACCAAAACACCACTAGGATGACATTCCTCTGACATCTGGAAACACATCCCAGTTATGCTGGAGTAATTCAGAGCACTGGACCTTGCAGCATAATTAAACAAGTTACGGTACAATCAAATAATACCTTCACTTTGAACAATGTGAGAGACTGGATGAATTTCACTACATACTAAATTTCCTCTAGAGTTTCAAACTTAGCCAAGCAAAAAGCAGTAATCATTTGAACACTCAAAGCATTTTCTGAGTCTGCTTCCAAGTAAAATTTTTACTTTCAGCTTCTTCTTTCAACAGTACATATTTAATGAAGTGGTTAAGAAACATATCCTCTTTTCAGAACAACAGAACATTTTGTTCATGTTGAAAAGCTAGAATAACTATCAAGCCTGGGAAATTAAAGGTGAGCTGCAAACCCAAGCGTGATCATTTCCAGGAATTACATGTAACGGAACAGAATGGAAATGCTCATGTAGCTTTAATTTCAGAATGGTAACAAAGGTTATTAAAGGATGACTTAGCCCAGTTTACTCTTGACTGACCTCTAAGATCAAAATCAGCACATCCATGCAGCCTAAAGGAGGCTACTCAAATTCTATTTTACATGTGATTTACAGCCTCAGAAGAGAAAGATATTCACACAAAGCATGACAGAAAACAAACAAAACAATTAAACCGCATTTAAGACTGCACAAATCTCAAATGACATGCATTTCTGTTCATCACCTCCAGCAGCTGCAGTCAGTAGCTGATAGCTTACCACTCAGAAGACCACACTAACGAAAAAGGGTAAAAGATAAAGCACAAGATCTCACGGTCCTCCTAAGAAGCAGTTATGCGCATGAACAAAAAGCTTCACAGGGAAAGAATAAGTTGTCTCCTCTACATGAAAAAGCAAAGGTGGCTCTTACTTTAGAATATTAGAATCCGTTTCCACCAGAACTTCATAAACATCACTAGGGGAAAAAAAAAAATATCTTTGTTGTTCTTCCTCAGTGAGTACATGCAGCAGGGACAGAGCACAAAGACAACAGCAAGTGACAAAAATTCCAGAGACAGAAATCTTTTTTATTAACACCTAAAACTCTTCTCAGAGTTTGAGCATTTCTTGTACCTACACCAGTAGCCTTCAGTGGAGATTTTGCGGGCTTTTCCAAAGCCCCTTTTCTAAAGCCCACAAACACAGGCGCATGGCAACTCGTGCTGAGTGTACAAAGGTGCACACAAGAGAAAGTTCAATGTCCTTTACAAGACAGAGGCTTCTGTTTTCCACTGCATGCCCACCAGTCTCATCTTGATAATGAGCCATTTCTACTGTTCTTGTTTTGTACAACATTGCTCTCTCCAATTCTGCTGTATTGCACGCAGAGTATACTACAAAATCATCATTTTTGAGATCCCCACGAGATATAAAGCAGTAGTGTTGCCACTGCTATTAAAGCCACTTTAATGAGAAAGTTGTGAAAACTGAGTACATACTGCATTGTCAGAAACCAGTCAAACCAATCAACCAAGCCAAAGGCAACTGAAGCCATTTGTTCTTGCATGAAGAAAACGGAGTTGTTTAGGTTGGAAAAGACCTTTAAGATCAAGTCCAGCCATTAACCTAATACTGTCAAGTCCACCACTAAACCATGTCCTCGAGCATCCTATCTATGTAATAAATACCTCCAGGATGGTGACTCAATCACTTCCCTGAGCAATTCCAGTGGAACTACCAGTATTAATTGATGCACAATACTTGGAAAAATTAAGCTATAGAAGACAGGCTACAGCACAGCAGAGGTGATCAGCTGCTAATTCTGTCAGCACTTAGACCAGGGCAGAAACAGACTGTAGCATATTCAGAACCTTCCTCTTGAGCAATCTCCTTCTCCAGTGGCTGAAGAAGTGATACCAGTTTCAAATTAACACCATATTAAATAATGTAATACAACTAAATTCTACAAAGATGTCCGAATGTTTTGCTGTAAGTTTTACTATGACTCTTCTTTCTAGTTTGCATTTTAGATTTCTAATTAATCTGAATTTTCTGAAGCCAGCAACATAGTTAACCTATTTTATTAATTGAAACTCCTTTGTCTCTCTTGCCACACAAATAGATTGGTGTCTGCATTGAGATGTAATTAAATCTCAGTGGGGTGGGGGAACCCAAAATTACAACCACCACACAAGGCATCAACAGTCAATTTTGCTGAGTTATGTGAAGTAAAATTCAGTTCTGGAGAATACATATTTTTAAGGCTCCACTGGTATCCAACATCTTTAGTACACTAACTAGTATTTTTAAAAATAGCAAGTATTTTCTGCACTGTGATAAAAATACAGCCAATGGCTCATCCTTAGAAACAGTCAATGGATTCATTAAAATCTCTCTCATTTAAAATATTGCTCCATAATAGGAACAACACACAACTCTTTGATATATCCGAAAGACGGGATTATTTGTAATTTAATATGGAAACATTTCAGCTATCTTAATACCAGGATAATTCCTATGCAAGTCTGACATTTGAGACATGCCACGTATTTGCCATTGAAGTGTGTGTAGTTTTGTGCCCTTGAGTGTGGTCTGTCAGTTGATGCATTGCCCATAACAGTACCCTCCTCCCACACATCTGCTCTCAGGCTGCTGAAGAGATTATTTCTTCTCTGAATCTAGAGCTTTTTCATCTATAAGGAACCATACAGTCCTCAGGAGTTCACGGCTAAAGGGATACCAACAGCCTAATCCATCTGTAAGCAATTCAGCAAAATGCATGTGTTTACATTTGTCAGCTTTTAAAAGAGATCTTAAGAACCACTGGGTTTGTAGCAGTAACTTTCACAAGGTCTAACAAGTTCACAAGCTCAAGCTGCAGTCCCGTCCCCCCGCCCCGATTTTAAAAGCTGCCCTTTCCCTCTGTATAGATAAGAAAGTCACACACAACAAGGATACAGAACCATTAGCATCTTAGACTCCCTGTGTGGTAATTAAAGGAAATTATTTGCTGACCTAAAGCAGTCTTTGAAGTCTGTATAAGCAGTAGGTAGAGAGGGAAGGATTATTCAGCAGGATGTGCATCCCCTTAGGACTGCCTCTGCAAAAAGTTCTGCTGGACCAATTCTTCTCTCAAAACCTGGAGACACCCAGGCTGCCAAAAACTTGTGGTTATAGGCCATGTTCAAGGACTGCTATAAAACAGACTTTGCAGTATCTCTGTTTTATTTAAGCCTAATGTAAAAAAACTGTCATGAGGCAAGTACTGCTTTGCAGCAGTCTGAATTACTAATCAGTCAGCATTAGGAAAAAAACCTAACCAAAAAGCAAAACCAAAAAATTCCAACACAAATAAAAACCAACCCCCAAACCTATATATCTCTTCTATTTAGAAAGCTAATCGTAATTCCCATTCACAGGCTTTTATCTTGTGTAAGACAGTATACAAACTAGAATGAATTGCTCATCAGCAGCCCCTGATTTTAAAGATACAGAAATTACCAAAGAGTAGATCCATATTACATAAAGAATCTATTTGAGCTAGCCATGTAAAAGCAAACCACACCCTCGAGCATATCAACAACTTGTAATATGTTCCAAGAAGTCACTTTCAAGAGATGGGAAAGTATAATACAGTCTCTTGCCATTTCTCTCCATACTCAAAATGTACAGAAACCTGTTTTTTTTAAGACTCAAAGTCTTGAAAAGACTTCTGGTTGCTGGTACCATCAGATTCTTTAATTACTACTAGAATTGCATTTAGCTGGTAATAAGCTTTTAATTTTTTTTCCAGTATGAGCTACAATGGCATACCAGATTTAAGTCAGACTGCAGAAATAGCAGGAAATCCATCTAGACAGAAGTAGGAGGATTTGATGTCTTTGGTGAAGAATGAATTTTGTCCAGAGCAAAAACAAACCAAAAAAAACAAAACCCCAAACCAAACAACAAAACAAAACAAACAAAGAAACCCCAGCTCACCAACAAACCAATACAAACCAAACCAATGCCTCCTGTGAATGGCTGTCAGAAACACACCAGCCCTTTCATTTCAAGTATAATTCAAGATACTGCCTGGTCTGGTGGAGCTGACAAAATACCTATGAACTCTATTTTACCATTAAACAAAGGAGTGAGAAAGTGAGAGCATGTGTCATATCTAAAAATCACTAAGACTGACTGAACACAAAATTACTTCGTATGCAAAGGATTACATGGGAACAACTACTCTTGTAGTTCACGGCCACATTACCTCCTCTGATATAATAATGTTGCAGTAAGAGACTAGGCTCATGAAGAGATCCAGAAGGGCACCCTAATGCCAACCTCACAAGCCACCACAGTATTTTCCCCACACAGAACTTTTTCAGAGACTGAATTTCTACTGAAAGCAACTTAAGTTCTCTCTGAAGTATCATAGCTAAATGGAATAGTGGTACAGACAGGACCGAGTAACTGGCCTGTGAAAGAAAGTGAGAAAGAAAGCACACTACTATCTCAACTTCACTCTGACAGCAGGCTGAAGGATCTGCTGAGGAACAGCAGTACTGCCTGCAACAAGTAATTCCAACCCCCACCTCCCAGGGAATCCAGAAAGCCGTTTCTGAAATATAATTCAAAAGAGCAGTGCTTTCTAATTAATAATTTTTATGATTAGCTGTTCACGTTTGTTTATACCTTGCTCACCGCATCTGGTTACACTGCTGTTACATGGGTGAAATTCATTGCATCCTAACAATTATGATTTACAGTCATCTTTATTTTGAAGTTGAATGTAAAAAGCATTGGTTCAGATGACTCAATATTTTCAAAGACTGTGATTAGGGCTATCCCACCAGAACAAAGAAATTAAGTTTGCGTTGCCTGGGTATGTGTATTATCTAACTCTGCCTGTTAATTACTGGGAGGATTTGTGGGATTGGTATCAACACTACTTACATATTAGCTCATACAAATTGCATATTATCACAAATGTAAGGTCACGATAATAACAACCATAATCTTTGCAAAGATGGTTGTACATATCCTGTTTGACAGTTATTCTTGTGCCTTGCTGCAAAGAGATGGGAAAAGAAATGTGTGCTGGTCAGACTATTCTTCTGAACTAATTAAGGTGTCTCCACCATAAAGAAGTCAAAACCAGGAAAAAAAAAAAATGCAGTTTCAATAAAACTTAACAAGTTAATAGAATTTTAGAGAAAAGCAAGCATTTTAAAACTCCTATTTTCTTTATCATAGTATCTTGGACATTGGAACTCAAAAAGCACATCTTGGCTCTTAAAGTCTTAAGATTAAAACAAAGCATCAGTGAACAACAGACAGCAGGAATGACTCAAACCTTTGTACAACACAAATAGGTTGGCGTGCCTTTATGGCAGATTGAAGCCACAGAGAGAAAAAACATCAGGAACACATACAAACACCACATTTCTTTACAAGCTAAGGAATGTGCAAGCTTTGACAAAGCATATTATATAAAGGATGTTTATAATATACTTCCATGGAAACAGTTCAGTAGCTTTACAACAGAGCAACAAAGAGTGTGAACTATATTTTCCATCTGCTTTGTGAAGACTGTTTTCCTACCATGGAAGCCAATGTCAAAGCTAACTGTTCTTGGGATTTTAAGCACAGAAGGGTAGAGAAATGCTCTTTTCCTCTGTAGCGCAAGAGAAGATGACCAAGGATATGGTTTCTTCATATATTTCAACCAGGAAGTGTTAGAAATTACTTAGCAGGCACCTAGTTTCAGATAGCATTACCAACTGCCTTTAGTAATTGTAAAATATCACACAGATAAAAAAATACCTTACAAAACCAGACAGATCATCACCTCCAGATGAATATCTGCCATAAAACCTGCAAATCTTAGAATCCTAGAATTGAAAGAGACCTTTAAGATCATCAAGACCAGCTGTTAACCCAGCCCTGGCAAGTTACAACTAAACCATGTCCCAGCACAGCCAGGTCACCACTAAACCATGTCTCCAGTCACCACATCTACCTATCTTTTAAATACCACCAGGGATGGTGACTCCACCACTTCCCTGGGCAGCCTCTTCCAGTGCTTTACAACCCTTTCTGTGAAGAAATTTTTCCTAATATCCAACCTAAACCTCCCCTGGTGCAACTTGAGGCCATTACTTGTTGTGACTTGGGAGAAGAGACCAACCCCACCTCACTGTAACATCCTTTCAGGTAGTTGTGGAGACCAATAAGCAATAATGTCTCTCCTCAGTCTCCTTTTTTCCAGACTAAACAACCCCAGGTCCCTCAGCTGTCTCCTCGTAAGACCTGTTCTCTAGACTCATCACCAGCTTCATTGCCCTTCTTTGGGCATGTTGCAGCACCTTAATGTCCCTCCTGTAGTGAGGTGACCAAAACTAAACCCAGTATTCAAGATGCAGCCCCATCAGTGCTGAGTACGGAGGGAAGATCACTTCCCTAGTCCTGCTGGCCACGCTATTTCTGATACAAGCAAGGATGCTGTTGGCCTTCTTGGCCACCTGGTCACACTGCTGGCTCTTACTCGGCCATCCAGTGACCAAGGTGAGCTGCTTCAGAGCCAGCACAGCCTGCAGCAGATCAGTAGATCTTGGCATACAGGGGTATCCTTCTGTAAGGAAACGCCAGAGGAGCGGAGAGACTGAAGGGTAAGCCCACTTCCACATTTTAAGACAACTACAACCAAAAATGGAAGGGTATGGTCAGTATAAAACATGGAACCAGCTTTAGCTTAAGCACGGGAAAAACAAAAATGCCAGCACTGTAGTAACTCCTTCCATCTCCAAAGTTCACTTTGGTAGCATAAAATTGCTTCTGAAGCTGTCCCATATAAACAATCAATCCTTCAATCTCACCAAATACATCAAAGCCAAAATTTAAGCAAGCTCATGTACACCACCACATGGATCTAAGACTGTGCATGAGCTGCAGTGGTTTCTCTTGCCACTCCAACAGATACCATTACAACAGAAGTATCAAAACCCCTGGATCCTACACACATACTTCCCAAAACACAGTGTAATTCCCGCAGTCCACCAGGTATCTACAGAGCTTCCACAAAGACACTGTTAGAAAAATCCTTCATTTCATGATGAATGGTTGTCCTGGTTTGAGTAAAAACAGAACTAATTCTGTTCAGTGATTTTACTTTTCAGCTCAGTTCTTCTAACTAACTGCACTGTCTGAAGTTAGCAGCCTGTTTTCACAGTGTCTGCTGCTGGCAGTGATAACAGACCATGTTTAGAGTTACTACCAAGGATTGGTGTGCAGACCAAGGCCACTGCTGGATCTTGTGTACCATGTTGGGGGGTGCAGGAAAGTGAAAGGCCTCACCTGCCAGGAGGAGCGGACAGGGCAGGTGACCCCAAACTGACCAACAAGGGATTCCATCCCATATACGTCATATGTAATATAAGGCTGACGGATCACAATGGTGAAGTTCTTCCTTAATGGCTGGCATCCTGGGAGGACTCTGTCCATTCTGCCTTCAGTCCCAGTCCTTGTGTTCTGGAATCCAGTACCAGTATCCAGCTCCTTAATCCGGTTCCCATCTGCTGCTGAGTCCAGCCTGGGACTTCCCCAGTGCCTGCTCCACAGCCTCAGTGGTGACAGTGATATAATTGTCACTGGGGGGGGTGGGGTGACACTGTCAGAAAGTTGTTACATCTCAAAACTTGTTCTCCAAGTGAAAAAGTTTCATTTTTCCAATGAGCTTGCTGTGAAATTTCATTCTACCTCACAGGCAAGTGCTGACTTGTTAAGGGAGTGAAATGATAGATTGCAAAATTTGTCATTTTGGTTTTCCATTGCCTGATTTATTTTGGAGAAGTATCATTATGCAAACAAAAATTGTAAGAGATTAATTTCTAGCCTAGTAATGAGAGATCTTAAATAGAATGAAGGAACCAGTTCTTACTTGCAGTAAAAGCGATATTCTGTCTATGGAGAAGATACCTTCCAGCATATTATTTGTGCAGAGGGGCTTCAGTGTGAGCGCTTCAAAGATCGAAGCAATTCACTTATTTTGGGGGAAATATAAGCATGTGCCACAGAGTGTCAGGGGTTGGAAGGGACCTTGGAGATCTTTGAGTCCAACCCCCCTGCCAGAGCAGGACCATATAATCTAGCAC